>WAAF01003909.1:715754-858750 GCA_013400475.1 Tricholaema leucomelas | reverse complement strand
GCCAGGCTGGATGAGGCCTTGAGCAGCCTGCTCTAGTGGGAGGTGTCCCTGCCTATGGCAGGGGGTTGGAGCTGGATGATCCTTGAGGTCCCTTCCAACCTAAACCATTCTATGATTCTATATTCTCTTCCCTGGAAAGAAACAGATGTTTCTTTCTGAATGGATATCCAATGGAGGCCAGGTAGATAAGATAAATTTTTCTAATGTGTGCTGCAGAAGCTAAATCCACAGGTCATATGTTGGATTCTGACTACAGTGTTCCTTGTGTATCTGGACCTTTTGATAATCTTTAGTTGAGCTATGAAGGGGTGTTATTGCCAGCTCTGCAGGGAAGTTCCAAAGGTTCTGCTAGACACCAGTAAATTTTAAACAAAGACCTTTTCTTGCAATGTCCTGTTCTGAAAGTACTAGAATAGCTCCTTTATTTCGCAGTGACACAGTGACAAAGTGACAAATTGCTAAAAGCAGCTCTCTCAACACAATATTTATTTAGACAATTCCACTTCTTTCAAAGTAATCAACTAAGTCCCAATCTGTGTAAGCTAAAGCAAACACAGAAATAATGTACTTCTAAATTCTTGTTCTTTAATATTAGGATCAAGAAAATGCACTTACCTTTTCCCTTCTTTTGTTGAATTCCACTTTTCACAATCCCCACAATAATGGTGTGATGCTGCCATTTTCTAAAAGACATACATTCCATAGGAAAAATCCCTGCTGTTAAAATGGAAATACCAAAATGGATATTCCCTTACAGATTCCTGTTGTTATTCCTATTTTCCAAAACATGTATAAGAAGCTGAATCACAAGCAAGTTTTGTGTGGTAGTTTTTAGCTAATAATTGGTTTCCTGGCTGCTGGTTTCTTAGGTTCTCCATTGACTCTTATACTCAAATGTTTTTACTGTTTTTCTCACCATACTAGTTGGTGTTATCAGTTGCAAAGGCAGACCTTCTGCTGGTCCTTTTTCAACCCTATTAGAAATTCATAGCTAATATCATTACAGACACTAGAGAAGCATAAAGGTCAGTGAATGGTATAATTACCATACATATAACTGAATGATGATGATTTTGGTTTCAGAAATTGCAGTTGGACACCAAGAGCAGATGAATTAGCTTAGGGAGAGGAAGATATTCACATTACCTGACAAGTACTATCTGACTGAGAGAGTGCTATAGGTGTTACTGAAGTGTCATTTTATAAAGCCTTTGCATTGAGGATCAGGAGGCAATGGACCTTACTACCCAGTTTTTATTCTTATGTCTGACATCAACAATGAAACTATAAAGTATCAGTCAAGCGTTTATGTTTCTTTTTGAGCAGCTGGAATTTCAAATTAGTAGCACCTTTTTGATTATTTTGAGAGTGGGGGAGGAAACAAAAAGGGAATCTTCTCCTTTTCCATAACCATGCTCACTGCTCGTCACTTCATTATGCTTCTGATGGTAAAAAAAAAGGCAATTAACAACAAAATGGAGAAGCTTTAGTAGTTCAGCTTCTGTGCAGAAAGATTAAAATTTAAAGTCCTTTGTGAGCTGGAATAATTTTCAAGAATTCCAGGAAGTACTGTTTTTCTTAATGAAAAGTCTAAATTCTGATATGTCTGATATGTCTTCTCATTTTGCAGTTTACATCAAGAATGAGCAAGATTCTTAGGGTCATTACTTGAATTTATAAAAGAGGGAAATATTGCTGGTATACACCAGCATTTAATCATAACAATTTCCTTTCTTTTCTAAACCAGACAGCAATAATGAAGGTGGAACATGATTTACAGGATTTTTTTTGTCGTGGAGTCTGTGGCCCCTTCCTCAGATTTCTCCCTAAACACAGTTGTCATTGCAACTCAATTTCGAGCCAATTATATGGCTTCATTTACAGTATCTAGGTGTTGTCTACGTTCCATAACTTTCCTTTAGACTTAGATCGATGAGATGTTTTTAAATGGCACTGTGCTGAGTGCACTCAGTGGTTTTTACTCTTTGGTATATGGGAAACAAGAGAATTTAACATGCATAATTTATCTGGATGTTTCCTGTACTGAGATCAGGAATTAAGGAGTATTGTAAAATGCTGGTTTGTTTGTGTAGTGCATTAAATGATTGTGCTCATGCATGCTTTTGTCTCCTAGAATGAGTTAAGTCACATAGTATAGTTTTTGAGATTTTCTCCAGCACATTTGAGGTTTAATTATTTGTTTGATGTTTTTGTGTTACAAATTATATGTTGGGTCATATTTCTTGAGATACAGAGTAACACAGAAATAATTTTGCATGTGATTTTGGGAGTGGATGAGAGTTGTTTTTCCTGTGGGTCAAGAAAGCTACAAGAGTGAAAAAATGATATGTTATTTCCATGATCTAAATGTTCTGCAGCAGCAGCAGCTGAGCAGCTCACTGTTATTCAATGCTACATTAACTTTTCCATTAATGCTGGTGCTGTAAAATATGAAGCCCTTAAGCACTGTGAAGTTGCTGCCTGATTTTGTTCCTTTACATGGCTGCTGTATATTTGCATGCTACAAGCATTATATGGCTAATCACCATCATTACATTTTAGAAGGTCATTCTGTTTTGTTCAGAACATAGTTAGATATAGAAAAGCCTCAACAGGAGAAAGGATCCTTAAAAGTATTTCCTACAAATGTTGTCTTTTTTAGTTATTTGTTGCTCAAGTTTCACCAAGATGTGTTGCTTTTGTGGTTTTTTCTTCATTAAATAAAAAACAAAACAAAACCCAACCCAATAAAATAGAGACCATGAAACACTTTTTCTTTCCACTAAAAAAATGAAAGGAAATAAATTATTTTTTCAGAAATTACTTAATGTTATTTTTCTCCAGGATTTTTTTTTGTTATGTAATAAGCTTTTTTTTTTTTTAATTTAAATTATGGAATTTTTAACTCAATAACTTAGAGATATTTCAATTATGTTTATTCAGATTTCCTGTAGTTTTAACATCTTTGTTGAAAATACCTATGAATATTTATGGGATTGGTGGCTTTCAGTACCATTAACAAATCACAGCAGCAATTCATGATACTGCCAACCAAGACACACAAACCGTTCCATTCGCTCTCCCCTCCACAGTTTGCAGTACAGTTTGTATGGTAAAGCAAGATTCTTTCTTAAGCTATGAAAGAAGTCACTTTATGCTCTAAATAATGAAGTTATAATCTTGATAGTGCCAATGAAGTGACACCTCCACACTGAATAAATCATTTCAGTCTTTATCTATCGTCCTTCTTTTCCCCATCTTTAATACGTGAATTATGGCACACTGTTAACAGAGTGATGTGAGGTCTGCTGATGGGGAAAAAAAGCCCTGAAAATAGTGCTTAATTAATATCTGAAGTGAAAACGTTTAAATATTTAGTGCTGTCTTGCTTTATTTTTAAACATACTTTTAGTCATGAAATTCTAAGAAGTTCCATGTAAACATGAAGAAGAATTTTTTTCACTGCAAGGGTGACAGAACACTGCAACAGGGTGGCCAGGGGGCTTGTGGAGTCTCCCTCTCTGAGTATATACTCAGGACCCACTTACGTGATCTGGTATAGGTGATCCTGCTCTGGACTAGATGATCTTTGGATCATCTCTTCTAGTCCCCAGCCTTTTGTGATTCTGTGATTCTTTAATGAGGTTTTGCTGTGTGTCAGGTTCACTCTGGTGATTTAATGGTTAAAATCAGCAGCACCTGAATCAGCCAGCATCTGAATACTAACAGGATGACTTGTATGATGGCTCATATAGCTGCATACCACCATTGCTATTGCACTTAAGATCTGTTTCTGGATTATTTTTGAGCAGAATAAAAAGACATATCTGGTTCAACTAGCAAGTCTTTATTTCAGGCCAGTTGCTTTGCTTCTCCTCCATAGTTTTGTCTCTCACCTCTCTTTCTTACAGAATTTTTGTGATACTATATTTTTTTTTAATTTTTGATGTTGGTATTATTTGATATCAGGTAAACATAAGAAGATTAATTTAGTATCCAAATGCTATGAATAACATTCTTTGTTCTATAGTGTTCATATTGAGCCCTAAGTCTACAAAGAAATTGCACAAGAAAGTTTAGAATTTATTATTTCCATTATGAAAACAGTTATTTTATTTCAAGAATTTCTCTAGCTTAGTATTTAGCAATCATTTAGGAATTTTTCACAGTCCTGTTTAGTAATCACTGATCTGGATGCACTATGTTACCAGCACATGGTCTGAGTGTGCATTTACTAATCTAAACCCTCTTGAGTGTTGCTCATGCCTAGACTGCGTCCTGCCACAGTCATAGGATTATGATTTTTCTCATTTATTTCTCATATGGGTCTGAGAAAACTCTCCTACATTTTTACACAGGTTGTATTTCCTCCTAAAACCTGTTCAGTGTCTATCTGTACTGCTGTCCTGTCTGGATAGTCTATCTGTATTTACCAGCACCAGTGTGACACTCAGAAATGTTTGTTTTATATAGATTGAATAAGATATTTGGGATTGATGAAATAATTTCAAACAAGAAAAATTACACAATTAAAAACTGTCTTACAAATCACACTTTTTTTTTAATGAACTCAGTATTAATATCAATTGGAGTGGGTTCAGTAGCTACAAAAGTAGTATATATAAGCAAAGGAACATCTAAAAATGCAATGTGCTTCAAATGTTAAGGAACAGCAGACCTCTTAGATGTCACCAAAATAAGATTAGAACAGCCTAAGGTGCATAAAACTCAATGTCTAAGTAATTTTGGTATGTAAATAGAGGACAAAGGTTTTTGTTTTGTAAAGTAACTGTTTCTACTTTAAAATTTTGCCTTTTCATTGACACCTGGGGGGAAAAAAATCATCTTTTCATCTTTTTTGAAGCATTAAGTGATTCTAAGTTTGGGAAGCAACTTAGTCTAAGAAATTAATGTTCACCATAACTGACTGTTTTAATTTGAAGTTCTAGTTTGTATTCCTATTTAGTAAAACTGGAAAAAGATCTCAAAATACTTGATGAAAAAAGCAAAGAAAACTTTTATGATATTCCTTGGTGTGAATCCAGTTACAGGATTAAGGGTCTAAGCCAGACTCTGAAATGAAAAGGCAAAAATGTGTATTACTCAAAAAATCACTCTAACACTGATTAGCTGTTATCTAGAAAAGCAGATTTCACTTTACTCAGTGGAACACTCTATTTTGTTATGAATAAATTTTTTCAGAATAAATTTCAATATTTTTTTTAGTGTGGCAGGTGATGAATGTTCTCCCACAGAGGTTATATCAGAAAATCAATATTTGTAAAATTGAAACAGTATAGGTTTGTATTGATCCGTGTGGCTAAATCAAAATGAAAGGCTTTGTAACAGCTTTCTTAGACAGCCTGCTACCCAGTAATGGCAAACTATCAATTTTAGCTTTCCACTGATAAATCAGCTTGAAAATTGGATGTCAATTTTTTTTTTTTTTACTGAAGTAGTGATTTTTTTCTGCCCTCTAACCTTTCTTGATGTGTTAGATTGGTTTATAAGACTAAGCTCTGCCTTTTTGAAAGCAGTTGTCAAAACTGACATTTAAATATATTTTGAAACAAAACCGAAATGCTTCAAGCCCTATTTTGTCTGACTTGCTGGTAGTCCTGTGTGTGCACCTCTGTGTAGATAATATATGTTTAATATTGAAAATGACATTAATACTTAATGTATAAATGTTTCTCTCTTTTCTGATCTCTGCAGTTCACAAAGGTCAGGTCTTCAATGGAAGGTTTTAGAAACTAATGCTCCAGAACCTATTTTATCTTTCAGTAGTTAGGAAGATTGATTTTTCATTAATTGACTGATTCTCTTTTTTATTTTGTTGCAATGTGTCTTGAAAACCTACATGGTTGCTCATTGGTAGAAAAAAGAGAAAGCATGTACCTGCGTTCAGAAAATAAATAGCAAAATCCTTTATTAAGGTGGGGGAAAGCCCTTTAATCTGGGTCAAATGCAGTAGTTTTCAGTGACAATTGACAGTGCCATACCTTCATGTCTGTACAGCAGAATATAAGTTAGCTGGAGTGACTATTGATTGTGAAGTTTGCTCTTCTATAATTACTTTTGACTGTAGAAAAACGTGGTGCGTATTGATCTAGATGGAAGCATTTGACTAGCAGCTTCCCTTGGCTAACAGTGAGTGTCATCTTTCAGCCATGATAAATGGTAACACTCTGGGTCAGCATAATTACTTGGTGGTGAAATGAACCTCCTGTACCTTTCTCACACCAAAGAACCACCATCATCATCTTTATCTGAAAGCCGTGATTTACTGAGCTAACCAGTCCCTTAATAAAGTCCTTTTTCCCCCTTCCCACAGTTTGCACTGCTTTAATTGTGGCTCTATACTATTATTTTTAAAACTAAACTGTTCTGTTGTGAGTCCGAACGTAGGACTTTTTAATTTTTTTTCCCCCCATTCCCTGTTAGTGGACTTAGATCTCCAGGAGGGAAGTTTATGTTTAATGTTCATGTGGAAAAAGTAGAAAGATAAAGGTATTTGTCATTTTGACACATTGCTTTTTAAATCTTGGAATCAAATGTTATTAACACACTGGTAAATTATTAGTGTACTGCAATGAAAACTGCCATATGAATTTATTGTCAGTAGTCCTTTAATTTTATAAGAGTAATGTACACGCTGGATGTGCTGTCTTTTGAGAACAGATGAGGATATCTTTTCACAATATGCTGCTAGAACAGCTTCATTTATAATAATTTTGACACTTCATTTAATAACAGGTTTAAATGTAAGATTTTTTTATAAGTATTAGCCATTTTTCTGTTCACATGTATGTCTAACAGGTGACAAATACGTTATCAGAAATAAGGAAATTGTATTTATTGCTAGAATAGAAAACGATGGTGATTTGTATTGTTTGACACCTTTTTAATGGAGAGTTTTCAATTTGTTACCGGTATTTCATTAAAACTTCGTAGCATGTTGTTGAAAATGGATTTGTATTTACTTGCCAGTAGTATAATATGGCCCCGGGGTAATGACTTTTTGTTAAGTAATGCTAGTTAAAGAAAATCTGGCAATAGTTTTAGATCATTTTAAGACAGCTGTGAAGGGTTTGGATAAAGGTCATTTTCAGTGATTGTGCTTAGTTAAATAAATGTGAAGGGTTTCACAATGGGAATCTTGCTTTTCAGTATGCTGTCATAAATTTCCCTTTAACACATCTGGGAATATGAAGTAAAATGTAGTTGTTTCTGCCTTGAAGGCAATGTATTTTATATTTTCCTTGCTTTGTTTGTTTTCCCCTTATAATGCTGTTTATTCACATAACTAGAGTTCAAAGGTTTTACTTCATCATAAATTAAATATTCTGTTCTCTGACAGTGTGTGGGACCCACTGGATATAATTTTCAAATGGTTGTAACTTGAAGATTTTTTTGCTGCGATTTAGTCATTAAAAGTGTTAAATTTTCTGACAGCTCAGCCTCTATTGTGACCCTGGTTCACTGCTTGCTCTCTCCCTTGGCCACAGCTGGCCTCTTGCTGTTCACAGCTGAAAAGTGAAATCAATGCTGGGTCTAACGAAATGCAGATGAAAGCCATTCTGATCATATATAGTCATTTCCCGTAATTTTATCAGCCTTCAGTTTCTTAAATGATCTCTGGAAATCATTGTTTGTTCATGTGAATACAATATCGAATTTTGTGATAAAATGTCCTGTCTTTCTGAAAAGTAATACTTTCTTAAGCATTAATAGTGGTGTACAGCTCACATTGCCATGGCAGGACTTTTTAAAATACCAGTCATCTCTGTCTCCCATTCCCTCCTGAAGGGAAGCACGATGTATCAAAGCCCGCAAAGAGCTGCTGGCTGAATCCTGCCGGCTTTGAGCCTTTGGAATCTTGCAAATTGAGGCTTTTATGTTCTACAAGGCTCAGAGCTGGAAAGTAAGAACTCTTACCATGTGCCAATCCACATTGCCATTGATCTCTCATGCTTTTTATTTTTATTTGAGCAAGATTGGTAGGAAAGGTATGTTGCAGTTAGAGGTGGCAGCATATGATGTAGCTTAATGCCCCAAAGGTCATGGAACTACAATGAGTTTGATGGAAAACAGCCTTTCTCCTTACTTTAAATGGTTCCTGCTTTGATTACAGGCATTTATTATAATTATCAAGAGATTAGTCTGCTGTTATAGAATCCTTGTAATGGAACTATTTAAAAGGAATATAATGGCAGTTTATTGGATTTTGCAAAGGAAAAGAGAACAGATAAAGTGGCGTTTTTAAATGGATCAACTGCTTCTCTAAGCATGCTGGTTTGGTTTTTTTTTTAATTTTATTTAACTTAATGTTTCTTTTTGTTTCACAGTTTTCTGTTCAAGTCCAAAAAAGGTCACTTATTTCAAAATTTGAAAAATATTAACAGTTTCCTCACAATCTAACCCTATGCAGTTTAGTTGGCGAAGACATTCCTTCCATAGCCGTATTCTCTTGCACAGATGCCTTGTGACTTTACTAGTATCTCCATTTAAAAACGGCAACAAAAATGTATTGTTAATCATATACGTGAAAGAAATCGTGAAAGCTGTATTTCATCAGTTGACATGCAACCAGGATGATTTCTCTTTTAAATTAGCAAAATACCATAGTATTGGTGAAGCTCGAGGAAATTTTTGTAATGGTTACATTAATTTCCCCATCTCAACAGTGTACTGTTGTATTTATTGCACTTACTACTTCAATAGAATGGAAGTTAAGATTATAAATTAATCATCTTATTCAAATGTTACAGAATACTGTTTGTGAGCCAGCAATGAATGTAAGCTCATGGAGTCACATAGGGGATTTTATATTAGAAACTAGTTGGTATTTCAGGGCCACTGAATTTCACAGCATGTGTAAGTGTGCCTTAGCCTTTGTGTGAACACCTTCAAAGGTTGGGGCCAAGTCTGCATTCTTCAAAAGAGTACTTAGAGAGCTTTAGTCCTCCTGCTGAGAACGTGCTGTTCTGTGCTCGTTAACTGAGCAATGGCATGAGTTACTTAGTACTGCTGTTAACCTGGGGAATAAAGTTAATTGACTGAAACTTGGTTGACATGGGACTGTTTTGATGGCACTGGGGAATCAGCCCCAAAATAACAGTGGAAAACGACATAACAGACAACTACAAGGATCGGGTTACAAGTCTGCTACTCCAATATCTGTTGGCAGCCAGCTGAGGAGGCCTAGGGAAGAGGGTAGTATTTCCCTAGGTGACTTTAGCGTGATACTCCCCCAGCATATTCTCCCAGCTTTCAGCAAATTGTAGCTGGGGGATTTCCTGAGCCAGAGGTGATATCCTTGAGTTTAATAACTTGTGGGGTGTTTGGGGTTTTTTCCCCTCTATGAAAGGAAATGTCTAATCCCTTTAAGAATTCATGTAAATTTGTGCTGTCGACGATATGGCAGAGCATTGAGCTTTGTGCCTTGAGATTATTGTGTGAGACATGCACACAAAGTGCACTTTTATTTGCTTTGAGTTGTTCTTTGGGTATCTCTGTTCTCCCTAGGTCTTTTCTTAGGAGAAATAGTGAGTCCTTGTTGCCATTTCACCATCTTGATGCCATTCAGAAAGTTAAAGATCATTATCATACGCCTCTCAGTTATGACTCTGTTCTTTAGCTGAGGAGGTCCAAAATAGCCTTGTCCACCTTCTTGGAGGCTCTCCTAGCAAGCTGTAGTTTATTCTGGAGCACGTCTCTGTTAATCCTTCCAGCTGGAGCTATTTTACTTTGTGTAATAGCCAGAGAGAGGAGAATGACATACATATGTACTTGCATCTCTCTCATTCCCTATCCACCCTCCCCCATCTACAGTGTGCCAGGTTGTAGCTTTATTGCTGTTAGGAAGCTAACTATGAATGATTTAAAATTCCTTGACTAGTTTCACTGAATCAGTATTTTCAAAAGGGAAAAAAAAAATGGATTCTGAATTAGAGCAATGTGTTAAGAGATGATCTGTATGATTCTAGACCTTTAATTCCCCTTCTCAGTCAGTATTTTACTAGTGTAAAGTGAGACAGTGTTCCACTGCGCAAAACTGTAATGATTCATGAGGGAAGCATGTCGTGTCCACTATAGCATTTCTTCCATAATTTTATTTATGTTCAGACATAATCAGCTGTAAAAGTCTAGGCACAAATTATTATTGGTGTGTATGTTTGTGAGATAATCACTTCACTGGCAAATCTTAGGGGGGAAGTAAAAAAGTTTAGGCTAACAGAGTATATCCAGAAGATAGCAGGCCAAAAGGGACATAGTGAATTGCATTCTGGTGCCTTTGGGTGTTGGTGAAGTTAGAGCATATGTGAATTTCACAGATCTGGGCAGCAATTTCTCTGGGGTTTTATATGCAATTTACAAATGAAAAATATTTTGCTTGCAGATTTAACCTGAAAATTAGAGAGAGAGTAACCATGATTCTTCCCATAACACATACAGAGTACTGAATGACATACTGACTCTTGGGGAAAAATTAATCTGGGGATTAGAGGCCTCTCAAGCTAGGGAGAGATTCCTCTTTGTCTTTCTAAAAGTTTCCATATAGTCCTAGTATTGGATCTACTGCTGCTCTAGGATCACTGGAGTATTATCACAGAATCACAGAATTAACCAGGTTGGAAAAGACCTTTGAGATCATAGAGTCCAACCTAACACCTTTTAGTTAACTAAACCTTGGCACTAAGTGCCTCATCCAGCCTCCTTTTAAACACCTTCAGAGACAATGACTCCACCACCTCTCCAAGCAGCCCATTCCAATGCCAACCACTCTTTCTGTGAAGAATTTCTTCCTAACATCCAACCTAAACCTGCCTTGGCACAGTTTGAGACTCTGTCCTCTTGTTCTGTCACTGCGTGCCTGGGAGAAGAGACCAACCCACCTGGCTACAACCTTTCAGGTAGTTGTAGAGAGCAATAAGGTCTCCCCTGAGCCTTCTCTTCTCCAGGCTGAACAACCTCAGCTTGCTTAGGCATTCCTTGTAGGGCTGTGCTCCAGACCCCTTACCAGTCTTGTTGCCCTTCTCTGGACATGTTCAAGCACCTCAACATCTTTCTTAAATTGAGGGGCCCGGAACTGGACACAGTACTCAAGGTGTGGCCTAACCAGTGCTGAGTACAAGGGCAGAATGACTTCCCTGCTCCTGCTGGCCATGCTATTCCTGATACAAGACAGGATGTCATTGGCCTTCTTGGCCACCTGGGCACACTGCTGGCTCATGTTCAGTCAGCTGTCATCCAGTACCCCCAGTTCCATCTCTGCCTAGTTGCTCTCCAGCCACTCTGTCCCCAGCCTGTAGCACTGCATGGGGTTGTTGTGGCCAAAGTGCAGAACCTGGCACTTCACCTTGTTAAAACTCATGGCATTGGACTGTGCCCATTTATCCAGCCTGTCTGGGTCCCTCTGCAGAGCCCTCCTACCCTCTAACAGATCGACACATGCTCCCAACTTGATGTCATCTGCTAACGTACTGATGATGGACTCAATCCTCTCATCAAGATCATCAGTGAAGGATCTTTATTAAACAGGACTGAGGCCAGTGCTGATCCCTGGGGGACACCACTAGTGACTGGCTGCCAACTGGATGTGGCTTCATCCAGCCAGTTCTTAACCCAGCACAGAGTGGCCCTGTATTGACCTCAGTGCCAGGAAAGGTTATGGAGCAGGTCATCCTGAGTGCCATTATGTGACACCCAGACCATCAGGCCCAGTCAGCATGTGTTTATGAAAGTCAGGTCCTGTCTGACCAGCCTTATCTTCTCCTATAAGGCGACCCACCAAGTGGGAAAGGGAAGGGCCATGGACATTGTCTATCTGGACTTTAGTAAAACCTTTGATGCTATCTCACATATCATTCTCCTTCAGAAACTCATGGCACAAGGCTTCCGTAAGTGCACTTGCACTGGATGAAAGACTGGCTGAATGGCTCGAAGACTGCTGGTGAATGGCACCCAGTCACTAGTGGTGTTCCCCAGGGTTCAGTACTTAAGCCTGTCCTCTTTAATATCTTTATTAATGATCTGGATGAGGAGATTGAGTACACTCTCAGTAAATTTGCAGATGACACAAAGCTGGGTGGCTGTCAATCTGCTAGAGGATAGAGAAGCTTCACAATGGAATCTGGACAGGTTAGATTATTTGTATGAAGTTCAGTGAAGCCAAGTGTCAGGTCCTGCATCTGGGTCACAACAGCCCCATGATAAGCTTCAGACTTGCGGATGTGTGGTTGGAAACCTGCAACTTGGAGAGGGACCTGGGAATCTTGATTGATAGTTGACTGAATATGAGTCACCAGTGTGTTCAGGTGGCCTCAAAAGCCAATGGCATCCTGGCTTTTATTGGAAAAACTGCAGCCAGCAGGAACAGGGAGGAACAACATAATTTTCTGTGATTTTTTTTTTCCCAAAACCATACAAGAAACTGTAGGCAGATTTAACGGTAAACTAGTCAATAATTCAGCTTTACTGCTCTATGGGAGGGTACTGGTGTTAAAACAATAGTATAACTGTTATATATTGTGCCTTAGTTTGTATGTGCAGTTGAGAAGCACCTCACTAGCTGCAGAGATTACAGTACATCTGCAGAAGGACAAGGACGCTTTGGGTCAATAATATATGACTACAGCCACTTGATTTAGATAGTTTGGGAAAAGAAAGACTCCTTAGTCTATAAATATCCATAAGTGAAACAATACTGAGGAAAGACTTAACTACTGGTGGTAGAACAAGGAAGATTGTACTAGTTGAATTGAACATCAGAAAAAAATAACACAGCTGTTGAGTGAGCAGCAGTGTGTAATCTAGTCCCGTGTTGCTTAAATAAAGCATGAGAGAATAGACAAAAGCTATTTTAGAAATTTATTGGAGTTCTATTCAATGGAAACTTCTATAAGGCATGAAATAAGAATAGAATCTACATTAATTTTCTGTATAAAAGATTAATAATCTTTCAAAGTGATTTAATTTTTCACTCTGGTGTCAATTCAACCCATTTCTTATGAGGCATGTTGGAAACTTTTTGCAAGTTTGCCTTCTTAGCTTGGTTGTTTGCTCCTTTAAAAAAGAGAGCTGGTTTAGAAAGCAGAAAAAAAAGTTAGCAAAATTACCTCAACTAAAGTCTATATATAATAAATAACAATTGTTATTGTTTTCTACCAGTGTTCGATCTGTAGTGTGAAAAAATACACTGATATTTAACCAGTAGCTAAGAGCATTTTCTCAAATTTTGGTAGTATTAAACCCCTAACATATGTCCTAAAACATGTCTCATTGTAAATATGTTGTTGACTTCAGTGGTATTTCTGAAAGGCTTATACTTAAACTAAGATTTATTTTTAGAATCTGGCCTAAATTATAGTTTCTCTTGAAAACTATGCATATGCTACACCACAGATTCAGACTCTCCAAAATAATACTGCTGAATTTTTACATTGTATTATGCATAATGAAGAGTATTCTGGTTTTGAGTATCTACATATTAAGCTTTTCCAATTCCTTTAGTAACACAGTGGATTTTTGAGAGTGCAGGCTTTTTTCTTTTTTCTATTGCTTGAATTTATATAGGTTTTTAGTTCCCGAATGTATGTATTTTTATGTTCATTATTTTGTATCAGTTCAAAACACCTTTATTTCCAAGTGAGGCATTTACAGTCTTGAGTCTGGGGATTTTGAATGCTGATCCTCTGATTCCTTTTTGCTAGTTTTATCAATAAAGCCATAAACCCATTCTTTAAAATAGGAATGATTGTTGGGTTTTTTGTTTGGTTTTTTTTTTTTAATAGAGGAGATGATTTCTGTGATCTTTATTTATCATTTATTTAGCATTCCCTTTAGCAGGTCAATCAGGCGAAACCTCTGTGTAGCTTTTACTTACAGCAATATAAACCTGGGACAAGTCAATCAGCCATTTCTCCAATTCTCTCTTTTAACAGAATCTATATAGCTTATAATTTTCATTTTCTCTATCCTGCCTCTTGGGTTTAAACTCAGGTACAGACTGAGTCCAGCTCCATTTTGTCTCACTGTCTCCCATTTTTGAACTTGTACAGTGATGTCTCTTTTAAACTCATAGCCTGTATTTCACAGAACTGAAATTTTTGATTTTTCCTCTCACATCAGGAAATTTGGCAATCAATGCTCTGAAGGGAGAGAAACACATCTTTCTGTACCCAAATGCATCCTTCCTTCCCTCATTAATTGTCTACCTGTGGTGGTTTGGGTATCCCCCACCCCCCCACACTTTAGAAATCACACAGACTAGACTCAGCCGGCTCTGGAAATTTGAATGAAGCTTATATTTACAGCTGGCACAATATACAAGCAGATATTTACAGTATATACAGTTATAGACAGAAATAGACAAGGTAAAAAGGTAATACAGACGCAATTCCCCTCCCAGAAACCTGAGTCCCCAGGAGGGGCTCTCAACCACCCCCTCACCTTTCCCTTACCCCTCTCAACCTTACCCCAGTCCCAAGGAAGAATGGAGGTTCAGCCAGAGGGATTAAGAAGCAAGGTGAATCAGCCAAGAAGCAAATGGAGGGTGAGGTTAGAACGCAAGATGGAGTTCAGCCAGCAGCCTCAGCTCCCCAACAGGCAAAGAGCTGAGAGCACAGCCCAGAGCGAAGTGCTCAAGCAAAGTGACTTTATCTAATGTTTTGCTTTTCCTTTCTACACATCTCAGCAAGACTGTGAGCGAAGTAGACCTCACCATTGTTTTCATTTCTCAGCCTATTATCTAGTTCTTCTCACCAAAACATTCTAGCAAGGCTCAAACTAGCACACTACCTCAGTGCTGATCAGTCACTAAACTTTCACGTGTAATAATAAACGGGTTTCACATAATTGTAGAATGGTAGGGGTTGGAAGGGATCTCTGGAGATTATCAAGTCCAACCCCTTGCCAAAGCAGGATCATCAAGGGCAGGCCACACAGGAATGCATCCAGATGGGTCTTGAAAGTCTCTAGAGAAGAGCTAGAAGGTTTAAAATCCTAGTTTCTCATCTCCCATGCTGACTATGGTAAGAAAGTCTTAAGAAAAACAACAAGCAGCAATGAACATGTAAAGGTTGAAATCAGCTTGATTAGCAAGGTTGAGAAATGCAGTTCCTTATGGTGATTTTACACAGTTATTAAACTGCTCCTACTGATATTTCCTTAACTGGAATATTCATGGCTTCATAGAATATCAGGTTGGAAGGGACCTCAAGAGTCTAGTCCAACTTCTCAGAGTAAGAATATAGTTTAAATCAGATGGCCCATCACCCTGTCTAGCTGGGCCTTGAAACTGTCTCCTGTAGGGGAATCCACCACCTCCCTTGGGAGTTTATTCCAATGTCTAATAGTTTAAATCATGGCTTTTTTTTTTTTTTTTTTGGCATCTAGGCTGAATCTCTCCAGTAGCAACTTGTGCCCGTTACCCCTTGTCTTTACCGTGTGACTCTGTAAAAAAGAAGTCTCCCTTCTCATGATAGCTGCCCTTCATGTACTTGTACATGGTTATGAGGTCTCCCCCAAGTCTTCTCAAGGCCAGTTCTCTCAGCCTTCTTTCATATGATAGGTTTTCCAGTCATAGAATCATAGAATCATAGAATGGTTTAGGTTGGAAGGGACCTCAAGGATCATCCAGCTCCAACCCCCTGCCACAGGCAGGGACACCTCCCACTAGAGCAGCTCGCCCAATGCCTCATCCAGCCTGACCTTAAACACCTCCAGGGAGGAAGCATCCACAACCTCCCTGGGCAACCCGTGCCAGTGCCTTACCACCCTCACTGTAAAGAACTTCCTCCTAACATCCAGTCTAAATCTCCCCTCTTCCAGCTTAAACCCATTCCCCCTCGTCCTAACATTACTAGACCGTGTAAATAGTCCCTCCCCAGCTTTCCTGTAGGCTCCCTTCAAATACTGGAAGGCCACTATAAGGTCTCCTCGAAGCCTTCTCCTCTCCAGGCTGAAGAGCCCCAACTCTCTCAGCCTGTCCTCATAGCAGAGGTGCTCCAGCCCTCTGATCATCTTCGTGGCTCTCCTTTGGACCCGCTCCAGCAGTTCCATGTCCTTCTTGTATTGGGGGCTCCAGAACTGCACACAGTACTCCAGGTGGGGTCTGACGAGAGCAGAGTAAAGGGGGAGAATCACCTCCCTTGCCCTGCTGGCCACACTTCTCTTGATGCAGCCCAGCACTCGGTTGGCTGTCTGGGCTGCATGTGCACACTGCCGGCTCATGTTGAGCTTCTCGTCGACCCAGACCCCCAGGTCCTTCTCCTCAGGGCTGCTCTCCAGCCATTCATCACCCAGCCTGTATCTGTGCCTGGGATTGCACCGACCCAGGTGCAGGACCTTACACTTGGCCTTGTTAAACGTCATGAGGTTGGCCTGGGCCCACCTCTCCAGCCTGTCCAGGTCCCTCTGAATGGCATCCCTGCCCTCCAGCAAGTTAGCTGTGCCACACAGCTTGGTGTCATCTGCAAACTTGCTGAGGGTGCACTCAATTCCTCTGTCCATATCACTGACAAAGATGTTAAAGAGCACTGGTCCCATCAGTCCTCTGATGATTCTTGTGGCCCTTCTCTGGACTTTTTCCAGCCTGTCCACATCCTTCTTATATGACGGGGGACCACAACTGTTATCTAAGTTGTGTTCTGACCAGCACTGAGTGGTGTGGGTGCATGACATCTTTATCCCTGCTTGTGATACCCTTATTATCCAACTCAGCATACTGTTGGCTTTCTTTGCCACTGCAGCATACTGTTCATTCTTGTTGAGCCTTTAGTCCACCAGTATTCCCAGGTCCCTCTCCACAGTGCTGCCCTCAAGCCAGGTGTTCATTTCAGTTAAGAACATAGAGCCAGATATAGACAAATATACATTATACATTAGTAAACCATATCCCTGTAGGAAATCATACTATACAATATCAACATCAGCTGAACTATGAAAGTACATGGGAAATGCAGATATATGTCACAGATTTGTGGTACAAACAAGGGAAAAAATCAGCTGTGTCCCATGACTGTTACACAAAACTGCCTAACAGAGTAGATAAAAGGAAGTAAAATGTTAAAAAGTTTATCCAGAATAATGGATTGTCAAATACTGTATATGCAAAACATCCTTCAAAGCCTATGCTGATTTATTTTCAAAATCAACAAAAATTGATCTATTTTTTCAAGAGAGAAAAAAAAAACTTTTTCTTTCTCTCTCTTTTTTTTTTTTTTTTTTTTTTAATGGCATTTCTGCTTCTTCTCCCATGACTTTTGCAGAGCCAAAAATAAACCATTAGGTCATGCTGATATATTTTGGGATGTTTTACAGAAGACTGTTTCTATACTTCTAAAGAACCTCTTAACTGTTAGAAATAAAGTATAAATAGAACAGTTTTGATTTACTTGCCAAGCTGGTTTCTTAGTCTTACAAAAAATTCCCAGGAACAAAAAAGATCAAAGTTAAGATTATTTCAGCATTTATTTGATTGTAAACGTAGTCTCTATTTAAAATTCTATGGCACTCCTGGATATTCCACTTGGCAAATGTTTAGTTCATCGATACAAATTGCATCTTTGGGTAGGGGTAATAATTTATACACCAGTCAAGAAAGACATATCCACAAAGTGGGGCACCATGTCTTTTTTTTCAATTCTTAAGAACAATGTCGGGTTTAAAGTTAGATGTGTGCTTTGTCTTAACTTAGGCTGTACTTCCAGGTGGTGCTTCAGAGAAAAAGCAATCTGTCCAGAAAAACTTGCACAAAGTGTGAAACTTCAGACTTGCATACATTTTGAATTTAAAGAGTTCCAATTACCAAGCTTGAAAAAGCATTTTGTGAAAGTATAATTCTGTTAAAATAGTGCGTTATTAGACTTACATTTTAATAAGCAGCTCTGCATGATAGAAATCAAAATAATTGCCTAGGTAAAACTTTATTATTTATTTATTAGAATTTGATTACTGCTGCTGTTCATTGATAGGCCTCCAGGAAGCTAATTATTTCATCTCAATGCCAGATTTATAAGTTAGCTGTCTTTAAACAGTTGCAACTTGAATAATATATAAAGGTTTGAAACAGTAATTCATTATGGGTTTTTTAGAAACAGTATTAAAAAAATAAAGCTCTGGGTCTTGATTTTAGAATAACACTTCAAAGATACTTAGTTGTTTGGTTTTTTTTTTAGTTAAAGGCTTTGAGATACAAGTTCTCTATTCTTGTATGCCATAGCCTTTGCCAAACAGGAGTCATTAATGTGATAATGAGTCCTTGCTGGTTTCTCTTGAAACAGGACTGTAATTTGTATGCTCAATAGCTTCTTTAATTGTTCTTTTACAAGAAATCCAGACACCTTAATCTGTTTCTGGCATGGAGCAAACAATTGGGGCAGCATCCTCATCAGCAGTCACACATATATTATCCCTACTTAGATATATAAGTTTGACATTTAAGTACAGGCTGGATGTTAGGAGGAAATTCTTCACAGAGAGAGTGATTTGCCCTTGGAATGGGCTGCCCAGGGAGGTGGTGGAGTCACCGTCCCTGCAGGTGTTCATGAAAAGACTGGATGAGGCATTTAGTGCCATGGTCTAGTTGACTGGATAGGGCTGGGTGATAGGTTGGACTGGATGATCTTGGAGGTCTCTTCCAACCTGGTTGATTCGATGATTCTATGAAGTATGCCAGTGAGGCACCAAAGTTTTCAAGAGCTTCCACAAGTGTCCTTGCTTTGGATGCACATTTTGAAAACCTGGGACTATTTTTTCAGTTGTTGAAGCATGGTAACCCTAACTAAAACAGCTTTTAGCTGGTGCTCAACTCTTTGGTAATTGCACATAGGTCACAAAAGCCCAGATTTTTTTAAGAAGCTAAGTCCCTAATTATATATTTATACTTCTGCTTGTATTTGCTTTCTTTGGGTTTCAGGTGAATGCTTTAGGATTACTTAGTGGAGCACAAATTGTTTGCTCTTGACATTTTTTCATGGGACAAGACTTTATTGTCCTAGGCTAGGGCTGGGTGATAGGTTGGACTGGATGATCGTGGAAGTCTCTTTCAACCTGGTTGATTCTATTCTATGATTCTATGAATCTAGAAATACAGACTGAATTGTCTTTCCTGTAAAAAGTACCTACTTCATCAGAACATCTGCAAAATCTTAGAACTTATGCATTGTGCTGATGAAGACTGTATGGGAGTGATGTGTCCAATAGACTAAGGGTCCCCAGCTGTGGCAGAGCGGCCACACCCAGCCTCCAGCTTTTCTTACTGAAATGTCTTAATGCAGTGGAATTATTGCTATTCAGAATTCAAATGGGAAATACTTTTGATTGTTTTTTCCATAAAGATTAAAAAAGCTAGAATCTAGTGGTGTCATTTTACTCAGAAGCAAAATATCCCATCATTTACATAGAAATAAACAGCCCTCATGCAGAAGGCAAAGGAGGAGAGTGTCTGTGAGATTTGAATAAATTGTTGTCTCTATCTTCCCTTTTCGGTAAAACATCTGAACAAACAGAACAATTAGGTGAACAAAGGTTGGGTTTTGAGGTTTACTTTAGGTGGATTTCTGTAAGGAGAAGGGTGTCAGGCAATAAGTTGCTATACTAGAGGCAAAGAATAGCTACTAGAGGGAGTTCTTCCCAGTGGTCATAACACCAGGTTTTTTTGGGTTTTCTGCAGCCAGTTGTTCAACTTCCACAGAGGGAACTGAGTCATCATGCCTCTTACTCAAATATTCTTGACTGAAAAATGGAAGTTTGACCTTGCTCAAAACCCAGAACCTTTATGGCAAAGCTAATAGTTATCCTGGCATTTTCAGTTTAGTGTAAACCAGCATTTAACATTTGAAGAATCAAGATAAGTTATTTTCTGAGATGTTTATCTGATTTCTTATGGATTACAGCTGTAAAGTTTCACAATAATGCGTGATTTTGACAAAAAGTTGTACAAGGACTCCTGTTCATTGTATTCAGAGGTTACCCACTTTTACTCTTAGTCTGACAAATAAGATGCTTAAGAAGTAAAATAATATTGCTACCAGCAGGTGGTATACTTGTATAAACTGAAGAAGAGTTGAATGGAAATTTTGTTTTAAAACTTTTTTTAATCAGAAAATGATATTTTGCTTAAGTCTTCTGGTGAAAAACTGTAAGGGTGTAAGTTGCTATGAAAATATCTGATTTTTTTTTTCCTTTCATTTTCTGAAATAATAAAAGCCTTCAAAATTTTTATTTAGAAATTTTATTCTATTCTATTTTTGTGTTGTATTTCTTCACATCAGGACTGTGTAAGTTAATATAGCAAATATAATACAGGAAATGTAAAATAAGCATTTTTTTTCACCTGAAATTGGAAGATCATTTGCCAGATAGTTCCATTTTTGTGTCAGTTAAACTTTGAGATATGTCTACATTTTGAATAAGAAAAGCTGCACACTTACCATGGAATAGTTTTTACTTAACTTCTGCCATCTACAGTTCTGCTTCTTGTCTGAACTTGTCTAAGCTTCTTGTCTAAGCTTGTCTAAGCTTCATGTCTTGCTGTTCAAGAGAGAGGCAACCTCAATGCAGCATTTGGAGTTTGCTGTACTTGAAGTCTGTTACACTGTGACACCTTGGCAGTACTTACCATACCTTAATAGGTATACCACTGAGATGGCATGGTATAACAACAAAAAAATGCATTTTAAATGGCTTAAAATAGTGTATATTCTTTCAATGTATCTTCCAAATTTAATTTTACCCAAAGTTTCTTTTATCTGAAACTTTGAAAACTTTAAAAAGGAGATTTGAGTCCTTTGGAGGCTTGGGGGGTGACAATGGTTTGTTTCTTCTTTATTTAGAGGGATGGCAACGTATGCTGAAATGGAATAGAGAGTCCCAAGTAGAAATCTGAGTTAAAGCACTGACTGTTGTTCCAAGCACTTTCTTTTCCTTTTCTTTTTTTTTTAAAGATAAACAGATGTCTTCATTTTAGTAATCTTAAAAGATGAGTGTATTTTAGTGTTTCTAGAGATACCATTTATAATTCCTAGAATTTGCTACATTTGCATTCTCCTATTATTGATATTTTGTTGCTGAATAAACCCATTATGATTCTGATGAGTCAAACTGATGACTTTTTATATTATTTTAATTGTTCATTCAGTGTTGTCAAATTGGCTAAAAGGAGCTGAGTATGAAACTTCAGGAAACTGTTGCTTCATTTCGCTGTACTACATGTAGTGTTCTACTATCACACACAGTAGGTGTCATTCAGTGTGACGTTCAATAAGGCAAAGTGTGGGATCCCACACTTTGGTCACAAAAACTTGGGGAAGCGTAGCTTTAAAGTTTCTTGGAAGAGAGGGTTCTGGGGGACAGTCAACTGAATATGAGCCAGCAGTATGCTCGGGTGGCCAAGGTGGTCAGCAGCATCCTGACTTGTATCAAGAATAATGTGGCCAGCAGGACCAGGGAAACAATCTTACTCCAAACCGTGGCGCTGCTGATGTTGCACCTCTTGAGTATAATGTTTGGTTTTGGGCTTCTCAAAACTTTGAGGTGCTGGAGCATGTCCAGGGAAGGGCAACAAGGCTAGTGAGGGGTCTTGAACGCAAATTCTGTGAGGAGTGTCTGAGGGAGATGGGATTGTTCAGCCTGGAGAAGTGGAGGCTGAGGGCACTCCTCCTTGCACTCTACAGTGTTCCTGAAAGGAGGCTGTAGTGAGGTGGGAACTGGCCTCTTCTCCCAGGTAACAAGTGATAGGACAAGACAAAATGGCCTCAAGTTGCACTAGAGAAGATTTAGATTAGATATTAGGAAAACTTTCTTCACTGAAAGGGCTGTCAAGCACTGGAACAGGCTGTCAAGGAAAGTGCTATCCCTGGAGGTGTTTAAAAGACATGTGGATGAGGAACTTAGGGACATCATTTTACAGTCGTCTACAGGTTATAGTCAAACTTAATAATCTTAAGATCTCTTCCAACCAGGCATTCTATGATTCTGTCATAGTATCTGGATAGATTTGCCATAGTTACATTGTATTACTTTATGTTTTATGTTAAATCAACTAACTAAAAATTTCACTTACATTTAGTTTTACTTTGTAGACATCTGAGTTATCATTTCCATTGCTATTTTCCTAAGAGGTACATCGCCTTTTTCTTACTCTTTTTTCACATATAGTTTTATGCACAGTCAGTCTTATTTCTCTAAAACTGCTGCTTCTTGGTGTATGTTTACTACTTTTTAATAATAGAGAAGCCATTCCAGAATGAATATCTCATTCTGGAGATAAAAGCTTTATAAAAAATAACTAGATGGCCAGGACAATTGTTAGTCCTCCTTTGTGTGTTACCACTTCGTTCCTTCAGGCCCTATGCCGTATATTATAATCCTCAATCCCTATAAATATTGTCTGCTTTTTATATGAATTTTCCTGATGATCAGAAGCAAGTTTTCAGACCATACAATAAAATCTGGGACAGAATTTTGTATTTCAGGTGCTGCCATAGCTAAAAGGAACATCTCCATAGGCACAGCCTCTCTTTCTCATCTACTGACATTCCTCTCTGATGTCTCATCTAAGTGAAGATTAATACATCTAGAGAGATTTCTGTTTTCAGCTTCCTCCTTTTATTTTTCATCTTTCACACTTCAATGTTCTCAATTTTTTCTCCAAAATTGAGTCATAAAAGTTTCAGAACTTGGAGGATTTCCTTGAGACTATTTATTAAATATACCTTTATCCGGTGCCTTAGAGGAGAATAAAAGCCACATAAATCACTCTCACTGTTCTGACGAGGATACTGCACTTTAAAACAGTTCCCAGGAAATTCTTCTACAGGAGTTTGGTGGATGTTTAATCAATTGGTGACTTCTGGTAGTTTTTGCTCTGTCTTCATTTGTAGCCTCTGTTCGTTTCCAGCCTGTGTTTCTCTCAGCTTTGTCCTTCATCATTAATGCAAGACCATTAGAAACATGATAATAGGAGAGAAACTGAGTTGGCAGTTCTCTTTTTGTTTTTCAAAGGTGACTCCTCTGCTGTGGTTCTGCTGATTATGGATAGTATTTTCTGTTATTTTGAGTTCCTACATGCTCTGTTTCACCCTTATTTCCAGGTCCACATGAAGATTCTTCCCCTCCACCTAAACCTTGCAAAGTGACAGCACACAAGTACTGAACTCTGTAGAAATTTGCCAGTTTGTGAATTGTATTCATCCTTTACAAATATAAACAACTTCAAAACTTTTTCTTTCATACTGTAAAAACTTCTACGATTTCCCAGTCTCCACTGGCTGCCATAGTCATTACTTTATTCCCACAACTGTGTTTCTTACAAACTTGCCACTTCTCCGTTTTTTACAGCTCAGTGTTGCTTTTTCTTCACTAATCGATAATTATGTTTCAATCCTTTCAACTATGCTTTTCAGTGTCTTTTCATCCCTACCTGTTGTCTTAGTGGTTTCTCATTTCACAGTATTATTGAATACATTGCTAGAATAAGTCTTTTAATCAGCCCTTCATTCTTGCTCGAGTAAAATTACTCTAATATTATCTGTTGGTTAGACCCTGTTACCTTTCTTTTTTTACTGCCTAACTCTAGACTTTCCTATCAAGTCCATTTTCCTTTTTGAGACTCTGACTTTGTCTACATTTCTCCTGAAATTTCACCAATCATTCCTGTCTCATGTCTCTTCTCACTTTAATTTTTCACATTTTGTCAGTCCTTCACAGGAGGCACAAAAATACTTCTAATCTCTTATGACACTTTGTGATGGTTTGGGTGTTCCCCCCACCCCCCACACTTTAGAAATCACCCAGACTAGACTCAGACAGCTCTGGAAACTTGAATGAAGCTTATATTTACAGCTGGCACAATTTACAAGCAGATATTTACAGTATATACAGATATATACAGAAATATACAAGGTAAAAGTAATACAGAAACACAACTCCCCTCCCAGAAACCTGAGTCCCCAGGAGGGGCTCTCAACCACTCCCTCACCTTCCCCCTACCCCTCTCAACCTTACCCCAGTCCCACGGAAGAATGGAGGTTCAGCCAGAGGGATTAAGAAGCAAAGTGAATCAGCCAAGAAGCAAATGGAGGGTGAGGTTAGAAAGCAAGATGGAGTTCAGCCAGCAGACCGAGCTCTCCAGCAGGCAAAGAGCTGAGAGCACAGCCCAGAGCCAAGTGCCCTAAGCAAAATGCAGAGCAAAGTGACTTTATCTTTGTTTTGCCTTTCTTCTTTACACATCTCAGCAAGACTGTGAGCAAAGTAGACCTCACCATTGTTTTCGTTTCTCAGCCTATGATCTAGTTCTTCTCACCAAAACATTCTAGCTAGGCTCAAACTAGCACACACTTATACAATGGTGCTGGTGTGCTGTCTAGCCATGCCACTGGGATGTAAGTCATCTATCTGGCCTGCTGTGCTCTCCGCACCATCTCCTCCAGCTGTCGGTGTCCAGGACTCTAACTGCTTAACCAAATTCACAGGGAACTCTCTCATTTCTAGCCATGCTAGTTTGCTGCACTGGTTACAAATACAAGACATATGTGGAGCCATCCCTTATGAGGTGTTATCTCCAACCAGCATCCTAGTCATCCTTTGTTTGCCCTTTGCCATAGTCATCACCCCCTGGTATCTATTGTCAGTGCCTTCTCCACCAGCCTATGTTCTTCTTCATGGCTTGTTTTCCTGTATGACTAGTTTGTGGACATAATAACTGCTATGTATTGTACTGATACACTACATTTTGTAGCCCTGTTTCCAGCAATCCTTATTAATCCATGTGACTTCCCTAAAACATGTCAATCCAGCTTCTTTCAAAAATTACAATATGAAACTTCTCACACAGGATTTGAATCACTCAACATCATATTCATTAAAAAAAATATTAAATATTACTTAAATTGCTCTGAATATTATGCATCTTTCTATTTAAATTATAAGCTCTTTTTCTGAGACTTTTTCCTTTATATCTTGAAACTCTGATAAATACTCTGATGCTTGACAATAATAATTATGCATATGCACTTAAGAGAAAATAAAAAAGGTTCTAAGAACACTCAAAGATTTTTTTGAACTATCAATTTTCAGTGTATTAGAGGTTTCTCAGGTTCACCGACATCTTTATTCTCTGTCTTAATAGTCACAATATATATTATTATTGATATTATTTAGTATTTTTCTTAGTTTTCAATATTTCTAGTTTTATTTCTGGCATTTTCTAGCACACTTTGGCAAAATATAGTGGAGGTTACTGAGTTTGGTCACTGAAAAAAAAAATCTTTGTTCATAGAATCATAGAATCATAGAATGGTTTAGGTTGGAAGGGACCTCAAGGATCATCCAGCTCCAAGCCCCTGCCATAGGCAGGGACACCTCCCACTAGAGCAGGCTGCTCAAGGCCTCATCCAGACTGGCTTTAAACGCCTCCAGGGAGGAGTGTAAGGTAACTACAGTAATTATGATACTTGCTTCTGTTTAGGCTTGAGGTGAGGAGAAAGTTCTTCACTGAGAGAGTCATTGGCTACTGGAATGGGAGGTGGTGGAATCACTATCCCTGGTTCAAGGCAGGATTGGACGTGGCACTTGGTGCCATGGTCTAGCCTTGAGCTCTGTGGTAAAGGGTTGGACTTGATGATCTATGAGGTCTCTTCCAACCTTGGTGATACTGTGATACTGTGATTATGTACAGCAAGGCCCTGTTATCTTTTAGCCATTATAATGTAGGAAGTAATTTTTACCTTCCTGTTTCATCATCTTAGTAAAACCAACAGTCACTGTTTCTGTTTCAGTAACAGTCAGAAAATGCAAGTGTTGTATCTATTGCAATACCATTTCTGAATAGTATTTGCTTTTTGTTCTTACGAAAGGCTTTTACTACTTCGATCATCTGGCATGTAGGTTTATATTTTCCTTGTATTTTTTAACTGTAAAAAATATTGCCTAAGTAAGAATTTGCAGGTTTTGTGTCTTGAGTTTTCTTAGTTGTTTTTTTTTAGTGGTACAAATTTTCTGTTCTTCATATTACCTTACAGAAAAGCTTTACGCTTTTCCAATAAACATTTTGTTCTTCAAAACACAGTCATAATTTCACACTGTGAAAAGAAATGATTTTCCCTTTAAAAATATGTTATATAAATATCACCAGAACTAATTCTTGAAATGGCAGATAATAATTTCCTTGCCTTTTTTATGCAGTTTCCCAGTATTAAAAAAACTGTGGATTCTTGGACAACCTTCCAGTTTTGTGACCAACTTCTTTTCCAAACAACTTTTTCCCCTTCCCCCATGCCTGCAGGCTTGCTCCTCTTCGTTAGCATATTCGAACTTAATCTCTTCCATCTGGCAGCCCATCCTTTGGTCTGCAGTCTGAGGATCTTTTATGGACATGTGTACTGCTACTTGCCACTGTTTGTATTTTCCTCTAGTTGATGTAGCCATAGATGACATAGAACAAACTGCATTTGTGCATGAACACAGACTGGGTTTCACAGTCATGGAACTGCTGTCATGGATGCTGACTGCCCACAAGGTGAACAAAGGCTTGCTGTTTAGGACAGCTAATATTCATAAGTAAGAAAAAAAGGATCCCCATACATTTATTAGGATCTGTAGCCATAGGAGTTAAAGCAAATCAAAAGTTGTCTTTAAAAAACCCAAGCCCTATAGATGTTATGAAATGGCAGAGAGAGAACTTTGCTGTGCAAGCTGGCTTGGTATTCCTCTAATTGTTCTGGTGACAGAGAGCTACACAATTTCACCTCTAAGAGGGAAAGAGTTTGGGCTACCTCAAATACTTTAGTCCTCAATAACATTTGTTCCCAAAGATATGGAAGGGTTATGTGCAGTATGGTAACAGATTAACATGCAGAATTCTCGACAGTTCAGAGTTTTGCTCTTGCGAGATTTCAAAGACATTTTCTCTAAATCTCTCTTGGCTATCTGGAATAGCATAGCACCATTTCCCCTTTCCATCCAATGCTGGCCTTTAATAAGATAAAATGCTGTTTGACATGGGAGGGCACACACAGCAAGCTGCTAAGTGGGCACCAATGATGGCAGTGGTAGTGAAACAGATTTTGTAATACTTTAATAACTAGTAAAGAAACATTCTGTGTCTCTATTAACTGTAACAAATATAGCACATCTGAAGTCTAGGATTAAGTTTACAATGTGTACATCACTCCAAATAATATCACCTTGTAATATCACTGGCTTTATATCAGCCTTCTTTATGAGAATGAGAAAGATTTGTATTAATTTTTATTAGTGTTTGTAGGGAAATATCTTGACAATTAAACTCGTGGTGCAGACTTCTTTAGGTGATGTGTTTTAAGGTGCATTTTAAATAACTGTTCAGTTAAACGGCGCAGAAATATTTCTCTTTTTTTAAGTCTGTAGAAGTAGCTCATGAATGATGCTATAAACTTTTGGTTCTTAAAAAAAAGAGATTCATTGCAGTATGCTTAATATGCACTTACTCAAACGACCTTGATTCAAAAATGTCACTTAACTAGTATAAGATATGGGGGAATGAGAAATTACATATAATCTAGTTGGCTATGGAAATAAGGATTATTAATAATATATGTTATTATAAAAAGTAAAGCTTTTTAAGATATTATACTTGTTGCAGAAATAAATTACTGAGATGACTTGATCTAGTGGAGTCACTTCTAGGAAAAATGGTCTGTAGCAGAAGTAGATATGGACAATTTGCAGACGTGCTGTCTTATAGGACTGACTTGTGGAAGTGTACTTCTGTTTGATTTGCAACTATCGTTTGGAACTACAGCTACCTAAATTTCTAAAATAAATTAAGGCCTGAATAATGTGCACTGGGTTACAATGTAAGTATTTCTAAAGTACTCTAGTCTAAGGGCTAAAAAAATTAATACTGATCCCATACATAGTTCTGGGCTTTTAAAGCAGGTTAAACTATTAATTTTAGACGTGAGCTTGTGTCCACAGTCAACTACTTACTGCTGATTTTAATCTAATCCAGAGATGCAACAATAGAACTTTTTAGGAAAATCCCACTTATTTTTCTGTCTCTAATGCAAGCGATGAAACTCAAACCATTCAATACTAGAGGTATCTGCTTTCTTGCTACTAGTAGGGTAGGAGAAAGTATCTTGTATTTTTGTTCAAGATGTTGCTCAAGGAGTCAAGGGTAAATCTGAGATTAGCTGGCTAAGATTTAGAAAACTTTTTTTTTATGGTTCGCATACCATCTGCTAGTCTCCAGAAGTATGTAATAATGAACTGTGGAAAACTCTAGGAAGAAGCTTCAGTTATGTTTTCAAAAGCCATATAATTTGTGGTTAGGAATACAGTTTGTGTTCCATTATTTCAATTTTTCTATTTTGCACTATTAGTATACATTTCAGACTTTGATCCCTGGTGAACTTGTGACCTCTTTTTGAATCCTCAAAACAGACTTTATCCTCTGACAATTTCATCACTTCTTTACTTAGCACTTCATTAAAGTAGTGACTTCGAAACTCGTTTTACTTTCTGCTGAGAATATACAGTATTATTCTGTATTCTTCTGAGATTGACTAATGAAATTATTGGATTTCTAGATTAAACACATAAATTTACAAAGTAACTTGTAAAGCTTCTGAATATTCCTTTTTTTTAAATTCTTACATAGTTATATCATTTTATCAATCTAACAGTTGTTGTTGTGGTTACTGAGACAAATATAATTTCAGAGAACTCTTGTCTTTAAATGAGCCTTCATTTAATATATATCTTTACTCCTGTCCTATCATGACCTACTCTTAGATAAAATTAAAACTGAAAAGTTTCTTGCTTTTCAAAAAAATCACTGATAGAAAACCTTTAGGATTATGTCTGATATTTTCAGTTCAAAATAAAGACTTGGAGTGCACAAGGAATCTTTAAGCTTTGTATTTTAAACCATGGGGCAGTGGTCTGCCCATTTTACATTCATAACACATAAGGGTCAAGGGGATTTAACAGTTGCAATAAAATTATTCAGTGCTCACTGTAGAAGGAGAAATGATGAACTGATACTTCAGGCTAACACGACATCTGTGAGCTAAAAACTGTAGTGGAGTACAAACCTGAAGTAAGCTGTTTTACTTAGCAAAAGATAATTAGTGCTCACGGTAGCAAGATATTTCTGTCTCATAGCATGTAGGCCAGGCCATTAATGAGTTTCTTGCTTTTCACTGAGCTCAGAGACACTGTCTCAGCTTTACACAAGATGCTCAGAATTGCTTCCAGTGAGGAAGCAGCTCTCAAAAACTCCTAAGATGCTTCCTCACTACTTGTAGATAAGTAAAATGCCTGTTCTGCAAGACAGCAATGAAAGCAGCACCTCCACACACACTCAAGAAACATATAGTGAAAATGTCAAATACAGCACCAACTAAAAATGACGGTGTGCTGCTTCTGAAAATTTGTAAGTGGCTAGAAGGTATGCTGCTACAGCCACTGCCCTTAGTGCTGTACCTTGCAGAACCCACCCATGTCTCAGGACAGCATTTAGTAAAGTTCGATAAGAGCTCACGCAAGCATTAAAAAAAAAAAAAACATAATTAAGGGTAAAAAAATTAAAGGTCTGTTCAACATTAACATATTTCTGCATTTCCTCTGGAAATGGCTACCAGCAGATAGCTTGGCAAAATGAAGGCAACAGTGATTTAAGTAGCGCCTAGAAAAGTCCAGCAAAGATCTAGTCCATACTAGTGAGTGAAAAACTTACCTCTTTTATTTCATCTGTGTTTTGACCTTGCACCACCAGGGTTCTGCAAATAAATTGAAAATGACTGGTTGAAGGCAGTAATTCCCTAGTTGTAGTCTACAAGGTCATGATCTGCAGAATCACTTTAAGTGCATAGCATGTTCATGAGTTTGGTGGTAGCAGGCATCCACAAACATTTTGAGTATCTGTTATCTTCCCATGTAGATAGTGTTCCAAACTTTATAATAAATGTTGTCTTAAAACACAGCTTTGGCCAAATATCTTGCCGCACACTTGTAAAATTGATATGAGAGATGTTTGTGCTGATCAGGTCAAGAAGTTGTCTGAAAGTGGACCTGGTTATTTCTTTTTGAACTGAAATTGAGTACCAGATTATTACGTGTGTATTTTGGCTTGAAAAGAGATTAACAGTGGTTTATATCATTCTATGGAACTTTAATGTTGCTTTTGAATGTAAAATAGCAATGTAACGCAAAGATGGCCATGGTTGTTAATAGCTTGTATTAGCTGGAAGCTATAAAATCATCCTAGTACTCTGTTAATGCTGAAATAATAATTTACCAAGACAATTACCACATGGTGGAATTTTTTTGCAGCTCTAACTCAGAGTTATTAATAATGAATAAAATTGCAATTTTCTCAGGTTGCTAGGGGCAGTGGGGAATTATTTCAATGAATATTTCAGCACATTAGTTTAATCATAGTTCCACAAAATTCAAGTGGGCAATATTTTATACTTCTAAGTTCAGTCTGCTAAGGGACCATAGTCATTAAATTGCAAACTATTTGCACTAAGGTCCATTCTATGATTTACAAGCCTTGTTAAAAACACTGTAAAAGAAAGCAAGCTGTGCCATTAATACTTGTAATTTGATGCTGCATTTGTTAATGGGCTCAGTGTGATTAATGTTTTTAGCAGCAGGCAGAGCATTTTGAGACAGGCAGTGCTGAGGTTTATAATATATAAATGCATGTAAAGAAACATTAGAATATTGTAAGTTTTAGTAATATATGTTTCTACAAGACTGTATTGCTGAAACTGAAAAAAAGCAGCAGTGAAATTATAGTACAATGCTTGTAAATACAGTTCAAACTGTGGTAGGTGCTGATGTGTGTGTGTTCTTTATTTCATAGCCAACTGCATGACTTCTGGCGCTTGGATTACTGGGAGGACGATTTGCGCCGACGGAGGCGATTTGTTCGCAATGCTTTTGGATCTACTCATTCTGATGCTCTTCTAAAAGCTGCTGTGGAATATGGTCAGTACTAACTCCTACTTAAAAACATACTTTATGATGTTTTCTTGATGTCTGTGAATCCGTGAGGACCATGTCCCTTCTTTTCTAAGGACACTGTTGAGAATCCCTAGGACAGTATATTTTTAGAAAGGGATTTATTTCAGTTCTCACACTTTAATGAACCAGAAGACTTGAGCTTGTGGGCTGTTAATTTTTCTCATCCCCAAGGGATTCACACTGCACCTCTTTAGCATTCCCAAACACTAATTTTGAGACACTGGTAAAAGAAACTGAACTTGTCTCTACAGAGTGACAGAATGAAACTGCTAGGCCATCAAACTAATGTGTTGTAATAGTTCCATTGGATATTTGCTATGAATGAGAAATTAACTGGTTCTGAATTTTTTTTTTTTGTCCTAGCATCCAGCCATATGTTTTCTGCAAATTGTTAAATACAAATTAACTTCTTAAAGTAATTTGAACACTAGCATGAGTTTTATGCATTATACCCATATAAGAACCCTTTAAAATATTCCTATTGGTTAATATTTTAAATTTCTTATATTGAGCTAGCATCTGATTTATAATCTATTATGAAGTTTGTAAGTTTGTGAGTTTGTGAACTGACTATGTAGGAGCATTAGTCTAGGAATTGAAGAATTAGATGACATTTGATTTTCATGGGGAGGTAGCTAGAGAAAAGAGGAAGAGGTGTAAAATTCCCTTATATCATGTAAAATTTGTATATGTTTAGTGACTTCTAGCAATATCAAATGAAACCTGAGTACTCCAAATTTGAAAGTAAGTTTATTTCTCAGATTTAAGATGGGCTACCTCTCTAAGTTACCAGACAGGACTTTTAAAAATAGTATTAAGATCTTTCTTATATCCTTCTGTTGTTGTTAAAAAAAAAAAAACACAAACAACAACCAAAACAGAAACTGCAATACTGGAAACAAATCCTGTAATTCTTTAGCGTTTCTAGGAGTTAAAAATGGAAGTAATCATACACAAAGCGAGTTGAACCTTTCAGCTGATGTGTAGCCGTGGGCTAACGTTGCCGCAGGTTCTCAATATAGATACAAAGCCAACATTGCGTGACCTGTGCATTTCATGAACTTTGCAGGTTGTTCAGGCAGATAGCAGGGATTCCAATAAAGTTAGAACTATAAATGAAAATCTGCATGTGCAGTTATACTAGCTAGCATATATTAATATTCACTTCAGCATGAAAGCTATCATATGAAGGACTTAAGGTCATAAGCTCTTCATAAGCTCAGGAAGACATTTTCCCTAGTAGTATATAATGCTGGATATTTGCCAAATGGTTCTTTTCTCCACATTCTTTCAAAACATTAAAACAGAGATGAGAGGCAATGCAAACACATGCTAATTACTGTGTTACTTCTGTAAGGGAAATGGCCTTCAAAACCATGGCCTTTATGTGTTATAAAGGGATAAAAAACCCTTTAAAATGTTTTTATTGATATTTTTCATATTGGATACAGAACTAGCATTAAACAGGAAGAACTATTACAAAGTTTTAAGCCCTTACATTATCCTGGAGGGTTTTTTGTTTTTTTTGTTTGTATGGGGTTTTTTTGTTTGTTTGTTTTTTAAGAGCAGGAGCTTTCCTTTTGCTTGGGCTTTGTTTCATGCCTTTATAACAGGAATATTGTATCTTTGCAAGAATGCTGGAAATAGTTTCCATTTATGTAGTTCTGTGTTTAGTGCAGGTGACAGCTACTTGGTAGTAAAGCTAGCCTGCAAGACAAAGCTACAACCAAAAAGTGAGAGACATAAATAGTTATAGTTTTGTATTGGATGGTTTCTGTGTATTTTCACACTACTCACCTGTTAGTGCATTTAAGATACAGGAAAATTGAAGTTCAGGTGTGTTTAAGGGAGGTACACATCAAACTTGATGGTGGCATAAAGATTACAGTAGATTGAAGTTGTCTTGTTTGCAGAATTAAAATTAATTATATTAATTTTGCAGACATATTTACATACAGAATTTTAAAGGGATGTGCATTAAAGTTACAATTCACAGGTCTTATCTAGATGTACTTTTCAGAGGCTTAAGCCTTTGAATTTTAATACTGAAACTTTTAGCTGACCTTTCCCTGTAAGAAAACATCCTTAACACTGATGTTATTTTTATGCCTCTTCGTGTTACTAATGAGTTGAATAATTTATGAGGTTGTCATGTGAAAAGGATTTGGTGCAGTTTGATGTACTTTTAGCCTCTGGTGTTGGAATGTGATTAATAAAGAGCTGAAGGCAGGGTTTTTTGTTTTTTTTTCATAGGGCTTAACTTTCATTGTGTTCTTGGTTTGGGTTTTGGTTTTTTTTTATTAGCTTTGTTTTGATAATTTTGTTTGGAACAGTTTGATAGTAAAATGCCCCTAGCTTCCAAAACTAAGTATGATATCACACTTCAGAAAGAATTTAAAGCATTTTTTAGAAAATCATACTGCATAGCTTTCCAGTAACAGACTTTTTTTCCCTGACCTCAGATACTTTGTGAGAAATAAACTATTTATCAAAGGAAAATTTGTCGGGCCTTTGTCATATTAATAGCAACTTTTCATCTTGACTGATATCTCTAGTACAAGTAAAGCTATTCTGAGCATCAGTAAAATAGTGGGAATATCTCACAAGTTTTTGTTATCTACATTGACTGTCAGTTATCATTTAGGATTTTGTGCATGAATATTGCAGTGGAAGAATGTTTAGTCAAAGCCTAAGTCAGCAAGCTCCTCAGTGTCTGCGATCAAAGGCATCAACTTAAATAGGTCTGATCAGGCATTGCAGAAGAGGGCAGGCAGTTTCAGCTGAGCAAAAATCGCAGAGCAAAGATGACAAAATTAATCAGTCATTTCTTTGGCAGTAAATAATAAGATATGCTGAGGATTGCAGATGAGAGAATTTCCAGATTCCTTGGAGATGTGCCTGCTTAACACCTGATTTATCTAAGCTTGTGCAGCCATCAAGATATGACCTTGATAAATAAAAAAGTGCTCTACAGCTACTCTAGTATTGAATCAGAGTTGATGTTGAATGTGTGGATACTGTAATTATATAATGCAGGCATCAAGGAGTACAAGTGTCTTAGAAATGAAAGCTATGCCTGTGATTTGTATTTTTTAGAGAAGTAACAACAAATGTTAAAATCTATCTCAAATAGATTCAAAATAAATACAATGAGAAATTACAGTTAATTTCTATGGCCATATACAGGTGTGTGAAAAATTACAGCTTATTTCTGTGACTATATACTTAGCTGTCCTTTGATACTGTAGGTATGCTGGGATCACAGCAGCATTTACAGGAGATGGACTGGAAAATTTTTCCCTTTGGATTAGTCTCCATTGTGGTATTAGGCATTGGATTTGTTTGTAATCTGTTAAAAATTATTTTAATATCTAGATTTAAAATTCAAGCATACTTAGTTCATCATTGTCTCCACTGTGCCCTTTTGGTTTAAATTCTTTCTGTAATAAAGATTCATTTTTCCCTTTTGTGAAGCTGAAGGGGCACTTACTGCAGTATCAAAGAGCAAGTTGTAATGGGATTTTGAAGTACCTGGGAACTTTATTAGTAGAGTTTTAATTTTCACAGAATCACAGAATGGTTTAGGTTGGAAGGGACCCCAAGGATCATCCAGCTCCAACCCCCCGCTATAGGCAGGGACACCTCCTACTAGAGCAGGCTGCTCAAGGCCTCATCCAGCCTGGCCTTAAACACCTCCAGGGAGGAAGCATCCACAACCTCCCTGGGCAACCCGTTCCAGTGCCTTACCACCCTCACTGTAAAGAACTTCCTCCTAACATCCAGTCGGAATCTCCCCTCTTCCAGCTTAAACCCATTCCCCCTCGTCCTAACATTACTAGACCGTGTAAAGAGTCCCTCCCCAGCTTTCCTGTAGGCTCCCTTCAAATACTGGAAAGCCACTATAAGGTCTCCTCGAAGCCTTCTCCTCTCCAGGCTGAAGAGCCCCAACTCTCTCAGCCTGTCCTCATAGCAGAGGTGCTCCAGCCCTCTGATCATCTTCGTGGCTCTCCTCTGGACCCGCTCCAGCAGTTCCATGTCCTTCTTGTATTGGGGGCTCCAGAACTGCACACAGTACTCCAGGTGGGGTCTGACGAGAGCAGAGTAAAGGGGGAGAATCCCCTCCCTTGCCCTGCTGGCCACACTTCTCTTGATGCAGCCAAGCACTCGGTTGGCTGTCTGGGCTGCATGTGCACGCTGCCGGCTCATGTTGAGCTTCTCGTCGACCCAGACCCCCAGGTCCTTCTCCTCAGGGCTGCTCTCCAGCCATTCATCACCCAGCCTGTATCTGTGCCTGGGATTTTAGTGTCAATGGATTTTAAACAGTTCTTATTTTAAGTTTAGACTGAAACGAAGAAAAGAAAAAAAAAAAGAAGATTGTATCAAATATTATGAACTCTGCTTCCCTTATCAAATTTTGCTACCAATGAGTGCATGAAATATGCAGATATGACCCAATTCACAGTGTTTCTGCACATGTGGTGAAAGAGCTGTCTCTTCTAGTTAATCACCTTAACAGTTTACAGTCGTCTGAGATTAGTATAGATGAGACACTACTGTACCACCCTGCCAATGAGACAGAATACCACAAAGGTCATGTTAAAAGCAAAATAGATAATTTATTAAGCTTTGGTCCTTCAGTCTTTCAAGATTGTGGTCCACAAACCACTTGCATAGAGAGGGTCCAAGAAAGGACACATTTTCTAGTCTGCACTGGAAGAAACTGTTATGAATAATTTGGTGCCCATGTTCTGAACATATATATATGGGCTGGTCAAATACTTCTAGTGTCTGTGCTCAAGATTATTTGGCCTGTTAAGCTGATTACTGTGACAGATCCCAAATGCTTAGAATGAAAATTTAAAAAAAAAAAAAAAAAAGTCTTCATAATGTACTATGTAATACATTCAGGTTTGAAGTTTGAAATAAAGCTACAAATGTAGGTTTGAAGTTTGAAATAAAGCTACAGATATGGTTTATATGTGCAATATGACAGTTCTTTTTGAACTTGCTTACTCAAAGTTGCTCATTCCATTATACATTTGGACATCTAATTAGCAACCTTATTTCAAGAGTGTTTCTAGCTGAGGCAGACTGTATACAACTCCTTCTGGGACTTGTTAGTGCTCTAAGTTTCAGTAAATGCTGTGTGCACTCTTCATCAGAAATATGGTTTCATTATACAAACAATTAAAAAGCATCAGGTTTCGAAATCTACAATGTCTGAATATGAAGTCTGCTTTCATGAAAGCAGCTGTATTTTGATAGACTTTCAAATAGTTGTGGGCAGGATTCCTTAGGCTGCTGAAGGAGTTGCTTTCCCAGAACATTTATCTTCAAGCAAATGCTGCCTTAAAAGAAACACTGTGGAATTCCTTGCTATAAAACAGAGTCCGAAATACATGGGAAGTTATACTCAAACTAGGGACTGTCTTCAGAACAGGGATTCTACATGTTTTGTGGAATCCATTTCTGAAGATCCTTTGTGTTAAAGAAAAATGTACCAAGATGGACTTTCAATAACTGTAGCTTTAGAGCAACTCCTTAGTGTTGAGAATTCCAGAGCAGCTGATTCTCTCACCTTCAGACTTTCATCTTTGGAACTGCTAGGCTCCCTACCTTCTGCAGTCAGTGTTAGAACAAAATAGAGGGAGGAGACTTTGGACAAACACTTGACATGTGCCAAATGTTGTTCTAGAAACCGAAGTCAACGTTTTACAAACAAGCTTACCTTGACATTTTCAGGTGATAAGACATCAAAATGTCCCATGAAATGGAGATGCTTCAGTCCCTTAATCATCTCTGTGGCCCTTCATTAAACTGTCTCCAGGTTGTCCATATCTCTCTTGTAACTATGGGGAGAGGAGAACTGGTCATAGCATTCCAGATGTGGCGCACCAATGCAGAGTGGAGGGGAAGGATCACCTTTCTCCACCTGCTGGCAGTGCTTAGCCTAATACAGCCCAGAATAACACTGACTTTTTCGACAGGGGCACACATTGCTGGCTTATGTCCAAATGGTGTCCACCAGGACCACCAAGTCATTTTTGTGAGAGCTGCTTTCCAGCTGAATGACTCCCAGCATAGACTGGTGCCTGGGATTGGTCATCCTTAGATGCAGGACTTTGCATTTCTTGTTGAACTTCATGAGATTCATGTTGGTCCATTTCTCCAACCTGCTGAAGTCCCTTTGGATTGCAGCATACCCCTGAGCAGCTTATCTGCTGCTACTCCTAGTTTCATATCATGTGCAGATGAAGATGTTGAACAGATATGTATGGATCATCATAAATGCTTTTTAATATCAATTTGTTCATGGACAATATAATATTTATTACTACTGAAATTGAGTTTGTTGTGATTTTGAGCCACATTTTTTTTAATAGTATTTTTTTTTCTTATTTACTCAATGTGCTATCCTGAAAATGAGCAACACACACACACATCATAAAATACATTGATCTGGATAATGATCTCTACCTAAGATAGCTTTCCAAACTAACACTTAATTAATGTTCTGAGTATGAATACAGAAGATAAACTAAAGAAGAAAAGCCCTTGACTAAAGAGAAACCCTGTTCCCTCACCCCATTCATGTGTAATGTTAGTCTGTAGGAAAACAAGTTGACAATTAATTGCAAACAGTGTTAAGAAGTAGCATCCACCCTGTGAACAGCAAAACACATCTCAGTTACTCGTTTGAGACTGGAAGGACTAAGGAAGTGATTGTCCCCCTGTACTTGGCACCCATGATAGCCCCTCACTACAAGACCTTGAGGTCCTGGGCCGGGTCCAGAGAAGGACAGTGAAGCTGATGAAGGGTCTGAAGAACAGGTCTCAAGAGGAGGGGATGAGTTAACCATTATTTTTTCAGTCTGGAAGAAAGGAGCTAAGCGGAGACCTTACTGTTCTCCACAGCTATCTAAAGGAGGTTGTAGTGAAGTGGGTGTTGGTCTGTTCTCCGTATGCACTTGAGGAGGTTTTGATTGGATATTAGAAGGAACATTTGCACTGGAAGAGTTATCAAATGCTGCAGTAGGTTCCCCAGGGATGGGTTGTATCCCCATCCTTGGAGGTGTTTAAAAGGTGCATAGATGTGGTGCTAAGATACATGGTTTAGCAGTTTCGATGTTCAGTAGTGAGCATTTTAAGAATATATATCCAGTCATTAATCCATAACAACGCTTACATGTGTCATCAAGTAATTCTTCTTTAGTCTAAATGTGATTATACTGCAATGTGAGACAAACGTGTGAGCCATTCTGCTTTACTTGGAATGCCTGAAATAATACTCCTATTACACAACGTTCAGTATATAAACTAACTTCCACATTCATTGTGAAGTCTTCAACATACTCTGACCAAGTTGACATCAGACTTGTGTGCCTGAAGCAGTTGCAAAAATCTGTGTGAGTTTTTAAGATTTAGGATTTACATTTACAGCCTTATAATTGTAGCCCAACAGTGCCATCCACTGCTTCTCCAAACAAACTTCCAAATATTTCACTCTCACAGGGTTTTAGGGAAAACAAGGCCTAATAATTGTGTCTGCTTAATATTTTGCATGGTAATTGTCAGATACAGATTAAAATTAAATTTGTAAATCCAGGAATAAGGGCTTATGTTAGGTATTACTGGAAGGATCTGCAAAGTAAAATCCTAATTGTGAGAATAATTAAATCTGAAATACTAGTTCTAACTTGCTCTCTCTTCTTTCTGATTCTCCTTCCCCCATTCCCATCATACATATATTATCATTAAATATACCTATTGTTATGATGATACTCATTCCTACAGCCCACTGCAATGTAATAAAAGATACCTTCAAGGTGTGCACTGTAATGGAGTTCACTTAGGGAGAGTGCTGCACACTATTGTCCTGACTTGTAGTTAACACTCAGTGTCTGAGCTTCTCCTGTCCGATAGGTGATAGAAATGAGTTGCAATTGCATCCTAACAGGTCTTTGCGGTCTCCAAATATCTGTTCCCTGTTATATGCTATTTATAGCACAGGTATTTCCATAGCTCCTTTATAATATTTCAAATACGTTTTTATGAAACAGTCTGTTTTTCCCCCCAGTTATTTCCTCAAACCTGGAATATCAGATTCTGTGTCTTGACTCTTATTCAAGGTTTTCACAGAGCCAAATAGGATATGAAAACTTTTTTTTTTTCCATCTCAAAACCTCTGTGCTTGGTTTCAAACACCTTCCCTGTGAGATTTTCAGGTTATCTGGCATGACCTGGATTTTAGCTGCTCTTAACTTTCTGGCTTTTTAGAAGCAGTTAACATAACTACTTGTTTCTCCCTTCTTCATCTGGAAACACAGGACTCCAGAATGTTCTTGAAGTAATCAAATTGCCCTGCAAAACCATTCCTAAGCCCTAAATATCACAACCATTGTCAGTCCTGGAGTTCTAGCAGCATTTTTCATGCGAAAAAATACACAATTTTGAAAAACAAAAGTCACTTACCAAAGATAGTATACTACTATCATATGAAAACTTTTAAAACCCATGTCAAGGAAGTGTTGGTTCCATTGCTAACTGATGAAGAAATAAAAGTTATTGACCCATGTATACGCAGTGAATCTCACAGAAATATTTTGGGAGAACATTCTGTCAGTGGAAGCCTAATAAGAGTTCTTCAGGACAGCTTTCACAGTTGAGCAAACATATCTCTTGGGACTCAGGTTTTATTACGTGCTTTTTACCTCCTATTTTATATGCTTCAAGACTCTGTATTAGCAGTCTTCTTTTTAGTATGGCTATACTTCTTTGGCTACATGAAAAGGCACAAAATACTCCAGTTTTAAGTTTTCTCTAGTCTTTCTTATTCTTGATGTCTTTTTGACTGCAGAACTCTGTTCTCTCCTTTGCATATAAGTACGTGGAATCATGTACCATTTATAAAAGGAGAAAGTTGTTTAACAGCACCAATAACTGAGTGAGGAAGCCAAAGCTAGACCAAATGGGTCTAAACATGCAAGATGAAGTTCCGCTTCTCCCTGTATGGAATAAGGTGTTTTCTGAAGATCTGTCTAGGGCAGCCTGCCAAACTCACAGCTGAAATGGAGATCCATCATTCCAGCAGTGCTGCAACCATTGCAATCTAGAATTAGGATGCCATAGTGCAGATTTGAAGACTTTACTCTCACACTCTTTCTGACAGTCAGCAGGAGGCATGACAGGCATTCAGGCAATGAGTGCAGGTTGATGCAAGCTTCTTAGTTACTGTAACGTAAAGCTAGGTTAAGTCAACAGAAGCAGACTGCAGGAACCTCTTCAATATAGATTACCTATTGCCTTTGACAAAGTGTAAGGCATCAGCATGTATAGACTGCAAAAGAAATAAGGGATTAATTTTCAAAGACAGTATATATTTTAATATACCTAAATATTTTGGGTTTTACATTACCCTGTATTTATCACATAATCTATTATATCACATTAAACATTTTTGTAAGAGTTTTACAAAACACACGGAACAGAGAATCAGTGTGTACGTGCACTGGCTGTTCCTTATCCCTACAAGTATAGCTAGTTCTTCAATACCACTTATTTTGTGTTTCTTGTTTTATAGTGCTGGCTTTGAAACATGCACAGAAAGTACCAGTGTAGTGATACGACCTTCAGATTTGTGCAAAGTATAGGCAGGGATGAAGAAACCTGTAGTGAAAGCACTGTATTAAAAGTGAAATATGTTTCATGGATAAATTCTCAAATACACACTAAGCAGCATGATAAGGAAGACACCTTGTTAAGAATTATGTCAACCAGTATAGTATACATGTTTCCAGTTATGTATTTACTGGGACACTGGCAGTGCTGGTTGACAGCCAGCTGAACATGAGCCAGCAGTATGCTCAGGTGGCATGGAAGGCCAGTGGCATCTTGGCCTGTATCAGGAATAGTGTGGCCAGCAGAACTAGGGGTGTAATTCTGCCCCTGTACTTGGCACTGTTGAGGCCTCACCTCAAGTGCTGTGCAGTTCTGGGGCCCTCATTTCAGAAGGATATTGAGGTGTTGGAGCAATGAGACTGATGAGGAGGCTGGAGGGAAAGTATTATGAGGAAAGGCTGAGGGAGCTGGAGTTGTTCAGCCTGAAGGAGACTTAGAGGGGACCTTATCACTCTCTACAAGTACCTGAAGGGAAGTTGTAGTCAGGTGGGGGTCAGGCTTTTTTCCTAGGCAATTTGTGACAAGATAAGAGGGCATGGTCTGAAGCTGAGTTCAAGGCAGGATTGGACGTGGCACTTGGTGCCATGGTCTAGCCTTGAGCTCTGTGGTAACGGGTTGGACTTGATGATCTATGAGGTCTCTTCCAACCTTGGTAATACTGTGATACTGTGAAAGGTTTAGGTTGGATATTAGGAAGCACTTCCTCATGGAAAGGGAGATTAGGCACTGGAATGGACTGTCTAGGGAGGTGGTGGAGTCACCATCCCTGGAGGTCTTTAAGAAAAGGCTGGATGTGGCACTTGGTGGCATGGTTTAGCTGATGTCGTGGTGCTAGGTTGTAGACTGGACTTGATCTCAGTGGTCTTTTCCAGTCTTGGTGATTCTGTGATTTAATTTTGATTTTCATATCCTGTATGCTACATCATTAAATGACATTTTTTCTTACCCTTATTGCATGCCTAAAGCATGTATTTCACAGTGTATTTGTCTAAAGCCCTAAACATCATCTGCAACAGTTACACTTTCCCAGCTGAAAGAACTATGCATAATGCTTGAAGAGTGTTTTATTGGTGTCACTTTCACTGTATAGCAGAAGTCATTCAATCCCACACCCTTTAAATAGCTGATCATGTTGTCTAAATAGCATCTGAACTCCAGTCTGAATGGAAAATAGTGTTGCTAGTGGTTGAAAATTTAACTTAAACCTAGAAATTTTGCAAGTTGCAAAATGGAAGGTTTGCACTCTCTTGCAATCCTTGCAAAACAGAATGGAAGACATTCCAGACCACATGTGACAGCTTAGTGGAAAGCAAAATAAAATACCACTGACTGCTGCTCATGGTTCTGTGAGTTAGCTCTCCTTAATCCCCTCCCCACACAGCCTTTATACCTGGGACACTGATAACTGTTCAACTATTTCAAAAGCAAAGTAATTAAAATATTGTTGGTTATCTTATTGAGCTAGTTTTAAAACAGGCTCTTAGAATCTGCTTTCTAAATTAGTATCTTGTATACCCTTACTGGTTTGCCTTTTCATCTGCTAGGCTGCATAAAAAAAATACATTTTCTACCTGCAAGTATTTTTGTTAAAACAAAACAGCAAACAAACAAAGGACAACAATAACCAACAACCCACAAAACAAACCACCAAAAACACAGAGTATCCCAAGTGAAGCATGTAGAAAGGCTTTGATTGATTTGATGGATAATTTCTATCTAGAAGGAAATTAGGTATTTGCAGCAACCTGGACCAAACAAACAGAACTGCTGTCTGTTTCTACTAGAGCATGGTCTCTTAGTAGCACTACGAGTTAAACACAAATATCTCAACGTTAATGCCACACTGCTGCCTCACAAATGTGTGTATCCTGTGGGTAATTTGTATATCCTTTGTCTGGCATTGCTGTAGGCATTGATCTGTACAGAAATAGAAACAGTTCATCCCACCAGTTGGTTGGTAGGTTGCTGCTGAAGTGAGAATTATGTGTGCCAGTTCTGAAGTTGTGGTGATCTATGTGAGGATGATGTGAAATATGTACAGAAAAAAAAAAACAAAACCAAAACAACATAGTGCAGCATACTGAGCCAGTTGGAATTGCACAGTAAAAAGACAATGAAATGAAAAGTAAATCAAGGTATTCCAGTAGCATTATTATACTGACAGTTTTATTATTTATATATAATGGGGATAATCTTTTTAAGAAACAGTTATGAAAGACATTACGTCATGTACAGGAGGTTTTCCCTGTGTAAAGACTGCATGAGATGTTCCTTTTGTATGTCTCAAAAGAGCATAATTTCATTTGAAACAATTACCATTCCAGAAAGAAAAAAAATGTTTCAGACTTATTAACAAATGGGTCTCTCTAAGCACTAATCATGAGCTGCTGAGCCTTTCTTCTGCAAATAAGTAGTCTTAGTAGAAATTAAAATAGCTAACTACTGGAATTATGATAGATACTACAAAATAATTTAAAACTTCATGCACTTCATTCACTGTACTACAGAATGATTTAATTTTTTTTAGCCATCCTATTCTATCTGTGTACAGTGGGTATTTCCAAAGAGCTGATCTTTGAACATGATAGCAAAAGCCTGAGTGCTGTGGGGCAAAATTACCTTCTAGTCCATGCTTTGTCCACACAGAGAGAGATAATTCAATAATTAAACAACACCGCAGGTATATATCTTTCTTTTAAAAAATATTAGGGTTTAGACCAGTCTCATGGGTTGAAGGCTCTAAGGTAAGGGTTAAATACCTTAATGTAGAATACCCCAGTATAGGAGGTAAGATCATGTTTCTCATGTGCCACTGTGTTACCATGGGGCTGCTAGCACTAGCAGACATCAAGCGGTAGTATTTCTAAAGAACATTTCATTTCTTCCCAAGACTTTGTCATTATTGGCCCTTTCAGTCAGATTTTTTTATGATCAGGAAGCAAAACTGAGGCTAGCATATGTGGATGCAGTTCCTCAATATGGAGTGTGCCTCTTTAGAAATCCAACAGCTTTGATACTTCACAAGAAGACAGAGTCAGAACATGGCTTTTCAGGCAGAATATGTGCTTGCATTAGGTATTTAAAACTGAGAACTAATCTAAAACCTTTCAGACGTAATCCAGACCTGAATGTTAAGATGTGTTTCACTTACATGTTATCTTAAAAAATGTTTTATCAGATGCTACTTCAAAAGCATAGAATGCCTTGTTTAGCAGATTCGTTTCATTACTTCATTATCATGTCTTATATATTTAAATTCAATCAACTTTTTCTTCCTACCTTATTAATTACATTTTTCTGTTGAAATAGTTTGATTACCATCTTCAGTGGCCTGTCTCAAGAAACCTTTGCTTACATGTGAATATTTTGAATTAAGGATAAATGAAATTCCTTTTTGCTGTCAAAACCAAATTGTGAAAATGCATTGCATGGTTTTGAAAATCAGTACACTCTATTAGCAGACCTGTCAATATAAAAAGTGCATTCTATTTCCACCTCTTGCTCTAATAACCTTTTCTATGTTACTCAGAGGCAGTTCACATAATCAGAGTATATTGTCAGCTTACTGGAGTTGGGGAAGCATGAAATGAAAATCGCGTTAATATTGATCCAATTCTCTTACTTGCAAGTGTCCTTGATGTCCTTTCCACTGAGCAATAACTGTTGGTGTGATGTAGTTATTTTCCTCTCAGCTATTACTGTACTTCTGTAAAATGGCTGGAAACCCAGTTAGGAAAATTTTATTGTTCTTCATTATTTCTCTTTTATATCATCTTTGTCTGTTTAAGTGATCCACAGCATATCAGAGAATTTGGTTTCTTTCTGCAATTTATCAAAGTACAGTATGCACCAAAAGACTGCATTTCAAAGTGACAGGGATTTGCAAAGGTCATCAGTCATGAAATATGAACCTATTCTTCTGTGTGCAAGTTGCTGTGGCAAACTACATCTTAATCCAAATGTAAACATTTAATTGTTTTAAGTTCCTGTTAGAAGGACTTCTCCTGGTTCCAATCAGAATGAAGACTGCCCTTCAGGAACCCGAAACGCCTTGTAACGTTTGCTGGACTTGGGCATATCCAAATCTTTCTCACTTAGTGGCTGTTTATGGTCAGTGCTGAATCAGTGCATGATCCTTTCTTCTGTAGTAAGAACACTTGAAAACTCAATTACATGTAATATTGTTAACTTCTAAAAATTCATTTAATCTTAATCTCTTAATCTCAGTTTTCCTATCTGTAAATGAAAAACTAATAAGTATCCAACATGGTAACTTCATCTTTGTTTTTATGCAAGACCTCTTATATTAATATAGAACACTTTGACTTTAACTACAATTATTTATTATTTTAAAAGCCCTTAACCTCAGCTGAGAAAAATACTCATTTTGGTCTTGCCCATATTCTCAGACTCCTCCTTGGCATAGTTTGCATCAGTCTCATTTATGCAGAGTAAAACGTGAGGATTTTAAAGAAGAAAGCATATGCAACAATAAAATATTTATTTACTAATTACTCAAATAAGGTAATTTGATCAGGTATAACGTGTAAAAATTAGAAGAAAAATATATGGAAGGTCTATGTTTAATTTTTCAGGTATTTATCTTATGTAGAAAACAAAAATGTGATTTGGTTTTACTTTTGGTGGAAGTAACTTCCAATACAACTATATGCAATTTTTAGTTTTCATGCAATTTTCGTTCTTTTTCTCCCTTGTTTCTTCAAAGATTCTTAATAATTCCAATATTATTTAGATTTATCTGGTGTTTATTAACTCTATTAAAACCAGCCTTCCTTTAATAACAGTTACTTCTCTGATTTTCTGGGGAAACTCAATTATATGCCAGTCAAAGCCATCGGTTCCAGAGACACATTGCAATTTCAATAACAACTCTAGCAGACACAGGTGGGGACAGTTCATCATGATATGCCAGCACTGCTCTGCTACTCAGAGTCAGAAGGCCAGTCCCCTGAGTGGATCCAGGGATACCTGGTGCAGATTTCCCGTGAAGTGAAAGCAATCCTAGGAGGGCTGGCTCTGTAGCCATGCAGAAAGATGTTAAGCTGTGTTGGAGTGGTCACCATATCAATGATTTAATCTTAGTAGCTTTTGTAGAGGTCGTTTGATAGACTCCCTAGCAGCTGCTCTCCATAGCTGGGACTGCTGCAGGGATCCCAGCACCTAATCAAGTTAGGAAAGATTAGCAGTGAAAGCAGGGCTTGAAATTGTCAGAATATATAAAGCAGGAAGATTATCTAGGAAAACTTTTTCAGTTACTAAATATTTTCAATTACTAAGAATGTTGAACGGACAAAAAAGGTAGATAATAAAGTTGCGTTTTAATTCTGTGTATACATAAGCTTGATTCTTCCTGTAAAATTTAGTTTGTAAATAAAAAATCTCTCCCAAGATAAAGCTTAGTTCTTTCAAACCTTATTAATAAATTATATTTCACCTGTGATATAATTTCATAGCTCACATCATGATCTATAAGGTAGCCTTTTGTAAGAAACTAATTCTGAATTCCTTTATACAGTATTAAAAGTTACCTTAACAATAGTGAAATTTGGCAACAAAAGCAGTGTTCTACAGAGCAGTACATACCAGTGATCTGGAAGGAGGAAAAAGCAGCTTTATCCTTGAAAGTTTCTGAGGAGACCTAAGCTTCAGAAAAACTGTACTTAGCCGCTATAAAAGAAAGGTTTTAATTAAATGCAGCATTTTACTGTAAAGAGAACAGACTTTACTTATGTCAAAATGCTGCTTTAGAAGCCACATAAAACTCTAAAAGACAATATATGAAAAAGGTTTCTTATAGAAAAGAAGAACACCGTCCCATGAAGCAGATTTCCAGATGTTTGGAAACATTAGAATTTCCTGTCAGTATATTTAGGTAACATTAAAATGAGGTTAACTTTCCATTCTGCCATCTCTCTGCAAAGATCAAAGAGCACTCACTGCATAAATTGCCTTATCGGTAATTCGTTGAAGTAAACTATGGAAACAACATTATAAGAAGCAGTAGTCTCCTTTTGTTGGTTACAGTATTACCAAGCAAACTTTTCTTAAAATTAACCATATTTTTAACCTCATTTTGTACTAAGTGCAGAGAGAAAAAAAACACAATGCATTTTAAAACATAATAAACTGTTAAAAGTCAAGAGAGAATTGGAATCTCCATTCCTGTGTTAGTTATAATATTTAGTGTAATGTCTTAACAAAATATGTGTATGTAAACATAAATATAGTCAACAGTACATTATATTTGTACTGCCAATTCTCAGATGTTATGTGGGAACCAATTTTGTGGATCTGGGCATCTACAGTGTCTTTGAAACTTAGATTGCATCCCCAGAATATGTTGTGACCTACCAAACCCAACAGGGAATTTATTGATTTAATTGAGTATAGAGGGGTAGAAATACAGATGTTACAATAATGATAACCCTCTCCCTCGATTGTTTAAACTTTGCCTGTGTTAAGTACTCCTTGAGGCTGTAGCTGCAAAATAACACGTAATGCTTCTGTTCTTAGGAAATCACTAGGGTTTTGTGAGGCTTCAGTATGGACTTTTTCTGTCTGCTTAATTTCTGTTTAAAGAAAAGCAATGCTGCTGGAAGAAAGATTAGTAAATTCTTGGCAATACTGCAGGAGTTTACTGTGCAGCCTGTGTAACCCTTCAGACATATAAAATACACCCCTTTTAGTGGAAGCTGAGAGTCTGTAGAGAGCAGGAGAGCAGTGGTTGGTTTCTTTAATTACTTTCAAAAAGGAGCTCTCTCTGTTACTCTGAAGAGAGTGTAGGACAACAGTTTCTAACAGGCACATTAAAAAAAATTCTCACTATAATAGCAGGTGTAGCAATAGATGGATTTTTTTTAATAGCTTATCTAGTCTTATCCATGCATTGTCTTGAAATATCTTTAAGACAGAGCCTTCAAATTTCAAGAAACTAAGGCACTAATGTGCAAGCTGAGCAACTTATTTCCTTTAACTTCTGTGCAAAATGTAGTCTTATGAAATATTTAGCTGCTTATTTCAAGGCTTCTTTCCAAATCCCAGTCTATAAAAATATCCCTTAAGAGGGAGCTTGATAAGGGCAAGAACTGATAATATCTTCCAGTTCCAGTTCTCTGCACCCCAGTGTCAAAATGTTGCACTTTTGAAATTATATCTAGTTTAGGGTTTTTTTTCCTCTATTTTAATGCATTTGAAATATTTCCTAATTAGACTTCAGAACTTACATTAATAAATTCTGTACTGTGTCTTTAAAATGCAAACTCTTTGTGTCCTAAAGAGAGTTTTAAGTAGAATATCTGGAAATGGATTTAGTTTCATAGTAATTTTTCTGGGGTTTTGAAAAATAATTTGAGGTTTGATTTTATTTTCAAACATGCTGAAATATCAAGCATTCATTTATTCATCTCTCCTTTTTATATCACTGTTAACAATACTAGACATAGTTTTGTGTCAGATAATGTTTTATTCAGTTTGTTGTCTGATTTTAAAGAGACAAGTTGTTTTGCTTTTTACTCTTCTTTTAATATCTTTTTTGAAATCATCTTGAAATATAAAAATAGAACATCTGTGGCAGATCTGGTCTGAACATATTTCACATTTCAGGATCCAAGGAGATCTGGTGGTCTGTGGTATTTGCTTGTTAATTTCTTGATGAATGGGTAGAAAGGCCACGAAGTGCACTCAGTACAGCACGTCTTCTGAAGATAGATGATCTCAAATAAATTCTATTCCCAATCAGTTTTTGATTTGTTAGGTGTTAAACCATTTCTTTGTAAGGACAGTGTTTACAAGCCTTGTAATGAGACAGCCCTGGGAGACCTTACTCTTCTTGCTGTAATTTTGATAAATGGAACTCTAATTCATAAAGGATATAGTGATTGAAGGGCAGCTTTGGGTCTCGTACACTCTCATTTAGATAAATGTTTGGTACAGCACAGCAAAACTGAGGTGCACTCAACAAAGTGATAAATTTAAACAACAGTCAAACCAGAGCTTTTTTCTATCAAGACAAAGAAGTGCCATTTACTATATTTCTTTTGATAAATGTAGGTTTAATATTATAAACCAGAGTGGATTTTAGAAACATTTGTCTTGTTGCTAAGCTCCAAATTTGCCAAACTAATTTAATTTACTCTGCCACATTTCATACACTGGTGTCTGGCAATATTTTTTGTAATCTTGTAACTGGAACTCCTATCACATAGGATTTAAAATACTCTAAATTTCCAGTTCCCCTGATTTGTTATAAGTGTTAGCAATAATTTAGGGCTGGAACTATTTATCTCATCATTTTAATAGTGTACATATTGGTGCCTTTGGAGTAATTGATTTGAAAATTATCTCATTTTATGATGCTCAAAAACTTTTATAATGCTCACTAGATCTACAAAAAGGAGGAGAACAGTATTCTTGTTCTTCCTTTCCCACTGTATTAGTTCATTTCAGGCCTGGTCTCTTGAGTATCAAATGCTTCACAGCAGGAGCTATTACTTGTGTCAAATGATCCTAAACTCCCTTACATAAAACAGAAGTTCAATAGGATCCTGATCCAGCAATTAAATACTCAGGACAATTCTGATGTAATAAAATTGAAGGTCTGTTATTGCACATTACTCCTTGGTGGTTTTTTAAGCTCCTACAATTCTTGCTCCCTTTTGTGAATTAGAAAAACAAACAAACGAAAAAACCCCAACAACACAGAAACCAAAAAGCCAAACAACTACAACAACAGCAAAAAGCTTGGACATAATACTGAAAACCTGTCCAAGCATTCTTTACTTTATTCAGTTTTAAATTGGGTGAATCATTATAGTTATACTAAGTTGTAACATATGCAGGTGAGGTAATGATCACAGCCCAATAACTGAACACAGCACGACTCAGTTCATCAGTGCACACTGGCATCAGTATTGTCTTAATTGCTGTCAATATCAGTATGGTCCTCATGAAGAGAGCAACAAACAGGAAGACTAGAGATGCTGTCCTTAGTTTGGGGCTTGGCAAAAAAGCTGTTGGTTTGCCTTCTTGTTTGTGTTTATCTGACCTGTAGTTTCAGAAATAGCAATTTGGATAACATCAGTAGTATATCTAAGGATCATATCAGGCAATGTAAAACAGGAGATTGTCTCAGCCTGTAGTGGAGTCCATTATCAGGTGGCATGCTAACAGTGATCTTCAAACAGGATAAACAGAGTCACAGAAAAATATGCCTTCAGCATCTTTTATTTGTATAGTGTTACTCTCTTGTGCACAAATTAATTAAATGACTCATATTGGAGTAGGAGATAAAATAATAACACCTCTACCACTGACTGTAATAACAAAACGGCCATGCATCTTGTTCCACTCCATGCTTCTTCACTAATCTATCTGCTTACTATATCCCTCTTCATTAGCCTTTATTAATATGGGGCAATGAGTCTTACTGGGATTTACCACATTTTACATCTGCTTTAATAGTATTCTTCATGGTAAAGTTCAGGCATTGTGGAAGACAAAATCCACGCATCTCTGGTTTCGTTCAGATTTTACCCATCATTCTGCAGCTTAGGTAGAAAGCAAATTTCCAAGTTATACAGATCTTGTATGGTCAAAGGTGAATATGCAAGTTTTTCTGTTAAAAAAAAAAATCAGAAAGTTTTCTTGCCTAAGACTAGAAGTATGTTAATACTTCTAATGCTTCACAGAAGTATGTTGTACTTTAAACAAACAAACAAAAAAAATTAATGACCTCTCCCCAGCTAAGAAACATTGTGTGGATATCACAACAGTAACATGAAACATATGTATGATATGAAAGTTAGTTATGATACTATCATTTGGCCATGCTCTAATTCTTTTTTTTTACATCATGTGAATAAACCCTGGAAAGTTCTATTAGGGACTTCCCAAAATGTAAGATGATGCATCTTGTGCCACAAGGAACTATCAGTCTGAATAGAAAAAGTCAACTGTAGGCATGAATAAAGGATAAGACTTATTCATGAAATTCTTTGTGGTAACTGGCACATGTCCATACATCACCATTTGTATTGTGCTTCTTCAAAACACACACACAGATGCAGACCAAAATTCCCTCACAATGCTTGTCTTTTTTCTGACCCTCTGCATAGCTTACCTTGTGGTTACTCTATATTGAGACAGCCCATTTCCACCATACTGTCTCTCCTATATCTAAGATGAAAATCATGACACAATTTATGAAAGCAACTCTTTTATTTAGAGATTTGAGCTCTCAGAGGTCAGTCAGAGTCAGAACACCATCAGGAGAGAAACTCCTGATTAATTTCTTCAAGGTGGAAAACTAATAAGACAATATTGAACATAAAGTAAATTAGAGTTATTAAAAGCAAGAGAGTCTTTGTGAAACAGTCTGTATGTTATTCAAGACTGTTTGATAAAGTCATAGAAAATGTTCCTTCCCTTTTTCAATAAAGATTATTTAGACTGTATTTCTTTTACTACTTGACTGTGGTTGTTTTATATTTAAGATATTATTCGGCTAAATTCACAACATTTGTAACTTTTTTAGGCACTGAAGAGGATGTAGTGAAGTCAAAGAAAACTTTCCGAAGTCAAGCTGTGGTAAATCAGAATGCAGAAACAGAGCTTATGCTGGAAGGAGATGATGATGCTGTTAGCCTGCTCCAAGAGAAAGAGATTGACAACCTTGCAGGTAATTATAAATGTTCATTGTAACTAAGATATGAGCCAAAAGCCTCTTTTAAACTTTTTAATTCTTAACCCTTATGGTTAGTATCTTAATATTGATAGCTTAAGCATACAATTACAGTACAAACATATGATGTCCTACTTCCATGACCTAGGAGAACTGATTACAAAAGCACATACTCTCACATGGTGTGAGAAATAGCAATGCCTCAAGTGCTTTTATTGCTGCCTGTGACTTCTTATTGAAAATTCTATAAAAACACTGTCCAACATGTCTTGTGGTTTAAAATGGAAATGCAGACTAATTCCACAACTCGGGGTTTTGTGAGTCAGAGTGCAGTTGTGTGCATTCATGACCTGATCCCAAGTGCCATGGAGCTTGTGAGGAGACACCTGCACTCCTGCTGGCACCTACTTCTTTCAGTGATGGAGTAAGAGGGATCTGCTGTATGTCAACCCATCTGTCACAGGGAGGAAAAAAGTTGCAGCTTGTAACCAGTGTCTAAGAGGGAATGAAACTGTAATCAAGCAATGAACTTTGTTAGCATATGGACTGGGAATGAAACCTCTGTAAATATATACATGAGAGAGCCCTTCTGGTCCTTTCTCCCTGCGTGGAAGTATGCAGTGAGGCTTCAGTTTTATCCATCTTCTAGTAGGTTTTTGTCTTGAGGCAGTAATGCATGTCCTGGGACATGTAGTCTGGAAAGAATGGCATGTTGAAAGTTGAAAAGGCACTCTTCTCTCAGATGAGATAAAAATCTGAGAATTGTGAAATGCAGTGTGAATTTTTTTAGGCTAATTCACTTAAGAGTACCTTTATTAAACTGTTCCACTATGGGAAAGTATTGTGATGTCTCAAGATTTTTTCTACATAATTGAATTTCTAAAAGAACTATCTTTGCTCCTGTACTTTATTCTGATGCAATAGGGGAAATTTATCGCAAAGGTAAGACCATAAATGGATGGTTAAAAAAAAAATTAACCAAAAATGTTCAAATGAAAAAAGAAAATCTTGCATGGAAGTTAGTCTCATACTTTGAAACTACAACAGAGCAGAGGAGAAAAGTAAATGTTCTTATTTGGGAGCAACATTTAGTATATGATTATCACAGTTAATATGTCAATCTGCTTGCTTTCTCAATCTGCAGCTAACCATTATTTTGGGTCAATAAATTAGTCTTTCAGGTGAGACCATTAGTAGGATAATGTGAACAATATCCCATTCTGCTTTAGAAGTAAAACTCAGTACTGTTTTGGCTAAATTCTTTTATCTATGAACAGTGCTTCCAATTAAATATGCATATAGTACCTGTAGTTCAAAGGCTTCAGTATACATTAAAATATTGATTAGAACTGCAAAGTGGACATGAAAAATTACTGCTCAACCTGGAAGATCTCGCAATCATCTATGAAGTTCTTACATATACCCCACTACTGCCATGTCATTCAAACACACAGATGCAATACAATCTCTAGTTACATCCCTCTGGGCTAAAAAAAGGCAAAAAAAAAAAGGAAAACACAAAAGGGCCTTTCAGTATGTCCTTAAGTATTAATGTGCAAAGTACCCTTTTACTGGAGATAACCACATATATTACATCTTATGCTCCTTCAGGACATGGCACAGTAATTCTAGTCCCTTGCTTTTACAGCCTGTAGAAATTGGAACATAATGTCAATATTTAAAAAACAAAAACAAAAAAGTAAATTGAAGCAAATTAACTTTCTAAATATTGACAGAATATCTGTCTACCAATGGCAGAAATCAGCCTTTTTGTTCCCTGTCAACACCAACAGGGCAAGGAAGGCATCTCCAAATGTGGTGAGGTAATGTGATAATGCCTATATGTGTACCAAAACCTGTGAATTTTGCAAAAGGAACACACATTCCACTACCTCGTTTTTACTATTAGATTACTATTACTAATAGAGTTACTATTAGATTACTATTTAATTCTTGCTCATTTTTGGAGTTGAAATGGTTTTGAGAGTCAGTGGCCACACATGGTATCATACGTGTCTTCTGCAAATTTTACCCACTGGAAACAAAAACGGAATCCTTCCATATCCTCTGTTTCACTGCATGATTTGATATATAATGATGTCAGTTGTTTCCACAGTTCTCAGTATATACAATGTGACTTGAGTCTAGCAATTGAAATTAAGAAAAGCAATAGGGAGGAAGGTGGAGTTTATGCCTAAGAAGTTTGGGACAATTCAGACAGCTCCAAAGAACAGCTCTCGATAAAACCACACTGTCCATTCTTGTCTAATTCTGAAGAGTTATGTAGATTTGCTGCTTGTGATCTGGAAATCTCTGAGTTATATCAGGTTATAGCATGTCACAGCATCATTTATATCTCATTACTGTTCATAGGCATTTCTATCTTCAGATATGCCTCCAATTTGACTTTAAAGCTTAAATCTATTTAAACCTAGTTTACAGCTATTTGGATTGTCTCAGTAAGGGATAGGAGTTAAACAAAATCATTACAAACCAGGTTTAAATTGATTTAAGATTGTCCACTTTTAACTAAAACAATTTAACATTGTTTATTCCATTAAACAAAGGCACCTTTTTAAAAGACAGGACTTTAAGGTTTAGAAAACTTCTAACTAAAAGGATATAAGTAAAAGAGTATAAATATCACAGCATTTTGATTTGTGAAGTTAAACTTTTAAAAAAGGAAAGTTTGAAACAGATTGAGACTGTTCGTACAAAGTTATCTGTACATACCTTTTGTTCCAGAGACTCTCTATAGTTTTTCATCAGCCATGTGGCACAAATCAGTGTAAAGTTAACTTTGATAAATTACATATGGGATGGGGAATTTTTAAATAATTATAGTCTGAATATTTTTATTATATAATCTTAGAATTCCATATGTTGCAATGGCAGTTAGTCAGATTTCATTATCTTAAGTAGCATTTTAATAAAATCGAAAAATAAAATTCCATGTTACTATGGTCTTAGAATTATGACTTCTAAGTTTGTTTTGAGATTTTTAACTAAAGCAGTATTTTAACTGTCTCACGGTATGAGTTATCGAAAGAAATTGTTCTTGGTTTAGAATTTATGTATTAAAATATTTTACATTTTTCTGTTTCAGTTTTAGCTCCCTTTCTTCCCAGACTGTTCACTTCAAGAGGCAAGTCACATCTGTGTTAGAACTAATGACTGAGATAGTCCAGTCAATTTTAACAGTTTTCTAATATATTGTACATCTGTGGGTAATACAATCAAATCCACTGTAGCGAGTTGATATTACTAACTCTTCTCGTTTTCTTTCCCTTTTCCATCTTCTAACACTGAAAACAGGACTCTTAAATATCCCTTTTTATAAAGACCAAGAATGCCAATTTGCTAACAGTTTTTCTCCTGATTAGTTGCTGATTTTTTTTTTTTAATGAAAAATATGTTGATATTGTAAACTGACATTCTCAGAGGGGTATATTTTTTAACAGATAAATAACATTCTTCCCCAAAACATTTTTTAAGCACCGATCTTGCACTAAATTAGGTCATTAAAAAAAAAATGAATAAATGTTGAACCACTCAGATTTTATAAATTCTGCATTTTAGAAATAACGTTCTCTCCTCTTTGTTGTGAAGTTGCAGCTGACTTGCTGAATATGTTTGTGTGCAACCAAGAGCAGAATGTAGTCTTAATGACGTTTTTGAAAGATGCATGTTCTGCAACTGGAGAACGTTTCATTTGTTTTATGGCTAGTGGCAACAGCAAATAGCTAAGCAAACTATCCCTGACAAAATCTTTTGCTGCTCTCTAAAGAGGACTTTCTAGAAAGAAAAAAAAAATGAAATAAAGATAGGAGGATATGAGGCTTTGAGTTATTTTAAGAAGACAAAAGGCTTATGCAGGCATCTGTCTGGTTACTTGCATGGACTAAATCAATTCAGAATTACAGCCTCACGACAGTCTTGCAAGAATAAATACATATTATTTGTTCCATTATATGAGATTGAGCAACTCACCCAAATAAACCTCGGGAAAGACATCAACAGCCTTTAATACATCTTAGTTTTAATGTATCTTAACCTTCATTAAAGAATCTTCCATTAGCCTTAGACATTTGTCTCTAGGTAAAAGCAAACCACCATCCACCACCCCCAATGTAAATGTGCCAGGAAGGATTGAGTTAGACACAGCATCCCAGCACTGCCCTAACTTTTAGCAACTCTGAGCTTTGCTGTAGAGATATTTTTAGAAAGTTGTACGGCTGCTGCTAAGCAAGAGCTGATCTTCCATCTAAGCCAGCCTGAGTAGCTAGTCCATACTGACTTAAGGGCTAAATGTGATAAGCTCTCTGTCCAGACTTCTTGGCAGTGTGCTGTGTATTTACTTACTGGTCAGTGCTAAGGAACACACCAGGTCATAAGGATTTGACAGCTTATATTATTATTAATGAGATAGAAGACCTTTCACTTCCAGGTCATGTGTTTGAAGTCCAGACAAGTCTGGTGGTAACCAAACATTACCAACATCTGTTTTGTGGCCTATGCAAAATAAGCCTTTTGTCTCATTTCAGACACACTAATAGAAATCATCATGATTTTTAGTAGTTTTCAACAGAAGAAATATTTGATTCTGTCATTAGAGGAAATTGGAACAGCTCCAGAAGTTCTACTGCATACAATTGTAGTCAAAATTGTATAGCAGTATCTAAAAAAAAAAAAAAAAGTCAATAACTTAGCCCGTAGGGAAAGTTTCTATTCCAGGTTCTAACAAAGGACTCATTTACATTTCTGAAATTATTTTGAAGCCTTTTATAGGGCCAGATGAAGTAATAAAAACACTGACACACCAAGGAACTGCATATGCAGCCAGAAAAAGCTCACAAAATAAGATTTTGGGGTGGAAAACTCAAATAAGATTGTCTCAGCTTTAGATAGATAAAATATTTATCCATACGTTTATGTAGATTAGACATTAATATATTTTTACATCTACATATTTAGTTATAATAACATTTCTTGTGGCCAAAATATGACACCAAATTTTGTCCACAAGAGTTGACTGGTTCAAGACAATCTTCTTTGTTTGTTTCCTTTTTTTTCTTCCGTGGCCATCTGAAAATTAATTGAAGGTATGTAAGATTATTTCTATAGCTTTTATTAATGGAGTTGAACGAACAGTAGATTTTTCTAAATTAAAGCAAAAAATGGTAACTTGAACCTCTACTGAGAAGGCAGGTTTTCAAGGTGTTAAATTTTACAGGAAAAAAAAAAAAAAAAAGCATCATTTGTTTGTGGCCAACCAAAGAAAGTTTTTGTACATTATCTGGTATCAAAGTAATGATGACATAGCACATTATATTGTCTACAGCAGTGACTGCAGCCTACCCAGGAGGTTTTAGAGGACAGGAATCATAATTTCCCTCAAATCCTGGAGAGCAAAGTATGACAGTGTGTGGTGGTTTGGGTGTCCCCTGCCCCCCCACACTTTAGAAATCACCCAGACTAGACTCAGCCGGCTCTGGAAATTTGAATGAAGCTTATATTTACAGCTAGCACAATATACAAGCAGATATTTACAGTATATATAGATATATACAGAAATATACAAGGTAAAAGGTAATACAGAAACACAACTCCCCTCCCAGAAACCTGAGTCCCCAAGACGGGCTCTCAACCACCCCCTCACCTTCACCCCACCCCTCTCAACCTTACCCCAATCCCAAGGAAGAATGGAAGTTTGGCCAGGGGGATTAAGAAGCAAGGTGAATCAGCCAAAGCAAATGGAGGGTGAGGTTAGAGAGTAAGATGGAGTTCAGCCAGCAGCCTCAGCTCTCCAGCAGGCGAACAGCCGAGAGCAAAGTCGAGAGCGAAATGACTTTATGTTTTGCTTTTTATTCTAATACATCTCAGCGAGACTATGAGGGAAGTAGACATCACCATTGTTTTCATTTCATAGCCTATGATCTAGTCCTTCTCACCAAAACATTCGAGCTAGCTTCAAACTACCACACAGTGGCTCCAAAAGTAGTCTCATCTTCCTTCCCCAGCCCTTCTTCTTCCTCCCTGGTGTGTCCTGTCCTTCAAGATTGGAAAAGCCCTGTGCTGCCCATCCTGTGCTCACCTTCTGCTGCAGCAGTTACCATCCATACACCAGAATGGGGGGGGGGGGGGGGGGGGCAGAAAGCAGCAATGACAGGGGAAGTCCAGGAAGGTGATAGGTTAGGTGACAGGCTGGACTTGGTCATCTCAAAAGTCTTTTCCAACATAGCTAATTCTGTGATCGTGTGATTCTGAGTGTAACAAGTAGGCAATGACACCACTTAGAAGTTTTCTCTTGGCCTCCACATCTTGCACCTCTGAGTCTTTCAGAGTCAGTGGTAGTAATTACTCTTTTTTAAAACATTTCCCCTCTCTCTCTTCTGTCTGATACATTCTTTCTGTCTTTTTCTGTCTGTCTGGAGGTGGCTAAGGTACCTTAAGCTTTTCCATGTTTTATGTTTTTTCTACTTTAAGAAAGTATGTACGTATATGTGCACAAGCAAATAAATAACAAAGATTCAAAAGAAAACACACACACACAAAAAGAAGTCTTAATATTTCTCCTAGTTTTTCAGGCTTATCATTGGAAAGTGTTCAGCATGCACTACTTGAGTAGTTTCTCCCCTCCGACTCCATATTTTTTTTTTTTTTTTACACATTAGCACTACAAATAGGAATTTCATTTAGGGTGGGAGTAGCTGCTTGTTTGGGGAAAGGACAGGAATGTGGAAGAGGAGTGATTCTTTTTCCCTTTTTATGGTAGACATGTAACCACACAAGCCTCGTACTTCCAAACATGGAAATTTAATTCAGACATATTTCCATCGTATATGCTCATTATATATTCAGATTTTGATCCTCACGTCTAAGTATAAAAAAGAAAAACATATTTGTATGACTTTAATTTAGAGTATAGATTCAGGCATAAGCTGAAAAGAGTTATATTTTTGATATACAGTTGGCTTTCACATTGAAAAGAAAAATACCCCCCTTCAGTCTCCTACTCTTTCACAGTAACATGCTATTTTTAGACATCTCAGTGTTTATTCTAATCATTTTTCCACGTAACTATCCAAAATAGCTTAATATTTTATAAAGTGGCTGTCAGTCACATGTGATAGTGCTTCTAAGCACAGCTTTGAAGAGTTCTTCTGTTTGTACCTTTTTAAACTCCACTCTTAAGTCTGAGCATCTTCAACTTCTAAAATAGCAGATAGATTTCCTACCTTCCAAGCTATAAAATTAAATACATTCCAACTTTGTTGTTTTGTAGTTATCAATGGCTCTGAGAGTGCTTCACGTGCTCTTGCTGTCCACTCATAACATTATTTTTATTTTTCCTGTAACTTTCAGAACTTTTTTTATTTGGATTTTCTAAAGCTGCAAAATTACACTATGGTGAAGCCAAAGACAGACATACCTAGTTCAAGTTTGTAGCATCTTCCTTGTCCTGAGGTACCACATGCTAGATGGATGTGCTGATCAGCTACCTGACATATAGAAAAGAGATTGCAGAAAGATAGGCCTAGACATAAGGACTCAGACTCCACCATTCTGTACCCTATTTCTTTATCACTGTGCAATTGATTCCAGTGTAAAAATCCCTGCAAACTTCCTAACATCTAAGGACAGACCTACATAGATTAGTAGTAGGGTTTTGTCCAGAACTATATTTACCTATGGACAGGACTTCTGATTTTTCTGCCCTTTTTTTGTTTGTTTGTTTGTTTTGTTTTCCCCTACTGGTGTTATAGAAGCAAGTTTAAAAATCAATCAAGAAAATAGTTTGTTTAGTCTCGGTTTCATTAGCCAGAAATTGTACAAGAGGCAGCCTCATCCATTGCATTTGGACAGTTGTCACTGGTAGCCTGTATGCAACTACTTTTAACTTGTTTTTCTAAAGAAACAAGGTCTTACATGAGCATCCTCTGTCAGCCTCTATCTTTGCAATTTCTGAACCTGGAAGCCATTTTTAACAAACTTTAATACAGGAGTAAGGATTTCAGAAGCAATAAAATCTCTGCAGTGGAATCAGATGCTCAAGAAAAGAAACCTAAACCTGTATGACAGAGCTTGCTACATTGGTTCTCCTTTTATTAGGTACCAGAGAATATCTTGTGGGAGAATCTTCAGAACTTTCCTAACTGTGAGAAAGCAAAACATGCAGTCAACCAGTAGACACAGTTAGACTAGAAGATTTTATCTATTTCTGGTGGTGGTTAGAGATACTTATTTTCAGAAAAAAAATGAAGTTAGTACTACTGCATCTTAGGTGATTCTTCCAGCAAGCTGTATGTTAGTTCAGCAATGTATTTCTTCCTACACACACACAGAATTAGCTAGCCAAATAAGTGAATTTTCAGTTATCACCAGCTATGTGAACATAACACTTCCCCCTATGATCTCAAGAAGTACATGGCTTACAGTTTATCCTGAAGAGCTTTTCCATAGTGGAAACTGAAAGAAATGAAAGCTGAGGGCTTGCATCTTTCATTTAATTTCTAATCAATTGAGCTTTATTGGCATGACAAGGTACACAGGCTGGACTGTATAATATACCTGTCAAGTCTGGTTCATGCAGACTGGCAAGTGGGATTTGATCCCTTGTGTTCCTAATCATTACAGTGAGCTCCTGTTTTGGTGGTATACGACTCCAACAGGATGCTCTCTGATTTCTCCTTCCTTCTTCCAACATTAAATATGCTTTTCTAAGGTGTGTTTTTCTGTTACCTTTTGATTAAATAGGCAGGTATACTGACATTTATTTGGGTGTGTTCAGCATCACTTAAGGTTTTCTAGTTTGAAAAGAACTACCTTAAAATTTACCTGAAAGTGGGGAGGAAGCTAGTGCAGGTCACAGTGCATTAGTGTAGTATACTCACATCTGGATATGCTGCTTAATAATCAACTCGTTAGTTTCTAAACCAGCTTAAATTGCTCATTCCTTACGAGGTATAGCTTCAGGCAGAGCACACTGTATGAATCTAATTGTGAAGTGGCAAATGTATGCGTCACAGTACTGAAGTCCATATCCCAAACATTTAAATTCTGGCCATCTGTAAATTGTTACGGAGAGTCTTGATTATTATTAATACTTGATCTGGCAGGTTGGCATTTGAACACATCCTGGAATAACACTAAACCTACATAAGCCACTCAAAACTTGAGCACAGTTCAGAGGTTCTCTTGTATGCCACAGAGCAAATCAGACTTCACCTGTGAAAGAAGGGAAGAGTTAATTTTCTAATTTGCTCCAGGCTATTAGACATACAGCTAATTGTTGCATAAGACATTCAATGAGAAGATACCTAATGATATTGACTTTGGTATGCTGTTGAGATTGCTGCATATTCTGTAACCATTGCATTATGTGGTTGCTTTCTAGCATACTTTGAACAATATAAAGAGATACTTATTCCTAGGAACATTCTGAAACATATTTTCTCTCAGGAAGAAGTACTATTTTGTATTTTTCTTACAATGTGACCAGTAACAAATCCAAGTAAGAATTTACCTGTGGATGTGCATATGTCACTTAATTTGAATGTATGGAAAACATTTATATGTCTGAGAGAAAATTCTTTTTTTTTCCCCTTATGCAACACTATTTTCAGTCTCATCAGAAAATATGCATTTATTTGTTACTATTTTATTCACAGATATAATAATTTTACTTCCATTTTCTTTTTAATCAAACACATTTGTTTGCTGTTATGGCACTACTCAAAGGAATTGAGTTGCTGTAGTTGTTTAGTTATTGTTGTTGAAAAAAGACGATTGAAGTTGATCTTTGATGTTAGTAGTAATGTTACATGCTTTATGGAGGAAAGGGGGAGAGAGGGAAAAAATTGGGATACTAGGGCCTTTGCACACTGACACATGAAAAAAAAAAATCAATTCCTCCCTTCACAATATGAAACATATGATTGTGTAAGAGTAAAAAGCCAACAAAGTAAGCTTGGATACCTCTGAAAACAGGGAGATGGAACTGAGGTTGTTAGTGGTGGAAGAGAAAAACAAGATAATAGCCATTTTTACTAAGCTTTGATTCCAGCTTTTGCAGTGAAAATTTTGTGCAAATCATTATCTTTATGGAAACCGTTGAGAATGCAAAGGGAGCTGTGTATATATACACTCTTACAAAAGTCTTGGCTTGAGTGATGGAGTTACTCCTTGTATCAGCTGGAGTAGAGAACAAATTGGGGGCAGCCATCCTCATGTAAGTTCAGTATATTTACTGCAGAAGTCTTTGTAAAGGGTAGTTAGGATCAGATTTATGACAATAGGAACAAAAAAGAACTAAATTTTGTACATTATTTAAAAGAATATTACATTGCTTTTTGTTCTAATACATGGCAGTGCATGTATTCTATTAATGATGTTAACTGGTTGAAACATTTTCTGAACTACAGAACTACTTTCCCCAAAGGCTTGTGGTGCCTATACCTATTTCTGCTTCTATGCTATGTGATTTATATTACGTGAAACTGAGGGTTTTGTGTGAGTGTGTGTTACAAATAAATTGTTTCAATATAAGGATTTGTAATAATTCTAAATGTAAGTTGGTGTCAGATACACTGGACTTTACAGTTAAAATCTTGCAGGAATTTCAGTCATCTTATTTCAGATACCTTGTTATTATTCTTAGTGTCCAAAGTTCCTGTTTCAGTATCATATCAAAGTAGAAATTGTAGCTTATGTAAACTATTTTACATACTAAAGTTATTAATCTATCTGTTTTGTATTTCCCATGTTAAACAATATATGAAACATTTTTTTTTCTTTAAAATAATGTCAGCTAAAAAATAACCATGACACTATTCACTACTTCTCTTTATTTTTCAGAATAACTACCAAGAGATTGTAAATTCAAATTGGTGTAACTAATTGGATATTTTTTTCAAAGTATTTTTTCTAGCCAGTATTTTATTCATTTACAAGTTAACACCAAAATATTATTTTAAAAGTATTGACTTCTAAGTCTACGTCAGGTAAATTGCTTGTTTTCATAATTCAGCATGTAAAAGCATATCGTTCATCCTACTTAGGAGTAATTATGCCAAATCACCTTGGCAAATACACCTCTGGTGTAATTTTTAGGGTCATAAATGTAACACACTTTTAGGTCTTAGAGTTAAAAATAACAGTTTCTGTAACTGAAAATGTTTGAAATAAGTCCAAAATACCAGTCTTTTGGAGCTTCTCTCAAGTAATTTTACTCGCATTGCTGTAGCAGATAGCAAACTCCTTCACCTCATAGACCTTCTCACTTGCATTGATTTTCTCTACTCGAACTTGAAAGATGAAAGAGCTGACATACAAGAACTAAATACGAGGATTGAAACGTCAGTTTAACAAAAATTAACGGAGAGGAGGAGGACTTTTTATTCACTGGGACTATTCAATCCCACAATCATTTACTTTTGGAAAGAAAATATTTTTTTTTAATGTATATTCGCGGTAGCGTTTATTTTAGAAATGTAAATCACATGTGCAGACCACAGGGATCAGGCAAAGCGGAAAATGCTCCATTTGAACAGAATATAGGACCTGTGGATCTGAAGTAATTTTTGGTCTGGTTTTAAAGCCAGAATTTCTTTGTTAGATCGCTGCCTGTCTGCCGTGGGCCGCCCCGACCGCTTCAGAAAGGTTGGGAAGAGGCAGTGAAACGATTCTTAAAAAGAGGTATTCAGGCTTAGAGCCCCAACAACTGACAAACTCTCTGGACGCGTGTCCTTCCCGGGAACCACAGGCTGTTTGGCGAAGCAGCGCAGCCACAGGTTGGCTTTGCACACTGACACATGAGGCCCTCAATGCTGCCGGCGGCTGCTGGGCTGGGCTGGGAGCGCCCGGCAGTATCACCGTGTGCCTGTGCCGGTGCCGCGGGCAAGGCCCACTGCGCTTCTCCTCTCGGCGGCTGCTGCCAGGCTGAGGATGAATATTTACAGCCCCTGCAAAAGCGCAGCTCGCCACTGCCGCAGAGGGGCCGGGGTGAGGCTGATAGCCGGAGCTCGTTATCTTTGCGGCATGCGAAATGAGCCCGTCCCGCCGCTCTTGGCTCAGGTGTGTCCGGCTTTTGTTTCAATAGATTATCAATTGTGTTTGAAAAGGGGACCAAGAGCTTCCCGGTAGCTCGGTGCCATGTGGAAAATCTGCAGTATTTTGATTGTGCTCTATGTAAACATTTTAATATCGGAGCCTTAAAATCCAGAGACTATCCCAAAGGGGATTAAAACATAATCCTCTCTATATATAGCTGTAGTGGATTAATTTCGTATTCTCTCAGTGGCTGGCTTGCTCCCTGAAGGCTACAACAAAAAGACTCAGTGCTCCTTAAACATGCTATGGAATTGGAAGTTGTAATTGGAGATTTCCAAAGGACAAGTGTAAAAATCACACACTGTTAATACCATATTTTTTTTCTCATTTTGTGCTTTCAAGAAAAAAGGGGGGGACGAAACTAACACAAACCAGCCTGTGAAGACTTTTTAACTTAGTTTGAACCACTTGTCCCCCAAAAGCCTATAATTTGACCACTGTTTATTAAGCTTTTTGCTTCTCTTTTACTAGAAGAAAAGGAAAAAAAAAAACACCCACACAGAAAAACCCAAATCAAAATGAAGCAAACGTTTTCTTATCTGGAGAGTACAGTAACACTTATTCTTTGTCGCACTTTAATACCTCTGACATGTTTACATTGTAACAAATCGAGGGTGTCATTTGAGCAGAACACAGGGCAGATGCCAAGGTACCGGTCTGGGAGCTCGGAGCCTTTTCTCAGGAGGAGAAAGAGGAAGCCAGAAATCCTGGATTTACCCAGCATTCAGTAACGAGCTAAGAAATTAATATCCCCTTTCCTTCTCCATCCAGCCTTGCTTCTGCAGCTCTGCACCCTCCTCCAGTACATGAGTGCATTTCGCCAGCACGCACGCTAGCTGTGGTGCACCTATTGTCTTCTCCTGGATGTCATATTATAGGTTTTGGCCTTTTGACCATTAAATAGCAGTGGCTTTATATTTATTTTAGCCACATAACACCAGGGAAAAGAGGTAATTGGATTAAATTGATGGTCTTCCTTCTGGGATTCAGCAAAGCCCACAAACGCCTCCTTAAAATGATAGAATATCAAGTCGTTTCCAGGATGCATCTTTCTAAAGCGCTTTTCTTCCCGCACAAAGGCTCGGGATCCCATCACAGTGCGCCGGGCCAGGCGGCGGCTCCTGGCCGCGCTGCGGGGAAGGGCAAAGGGAGGGCTGGGACGCTTTGCTTGAGAGGGCAAGTGCTTCTGCAGGGCAGGGAGCCGCTGTCTGCCCAGGCCCCCCTTCTGTAAACACAAAGAAGGGGGGCCTGGGGAATAGAAACCCAAATCCACTTGTAATCGTACAAGAGAATCGGGCGTAATTACTTGAGCAACCTAGATGAAGATTGATGAGGCTTTAAAGCGGCGTTTCGGATCGATCACCCTGCCCTTTGGAGCCTACAGCCGGGCTTCCCTGGCTCGGCTCCTTTCTCACCGCGAAGAGAGGAAGGGAAGATGGAGGCGAGTCGGGGAGAGCTGCAAAGCAAGCTCAGCACATGTGATTCCGATCAGCTGACTAGGGTCAAGAGGCTACCCCGGTTTATTAGGAGATGGAAAACAATAAAATGAAAGAAAATAGAGTTTGTATCAATATTATCCAGCCTGCCACGCTGGGCTGCTGAAAGCTGTCACTGAAACTGTGCGGTTTAGCTTCCCCTTGTGCACACAGCAATCCATGCTTTCCTCTTTATTTATTTTGCAGAGCAAATGACAAAACATTGTGCAACACAGTCTCAAATTGGGTGTTACAGTGAAGTAAAACATTAACAACATGACAGTTAAATGCACCGATACAGGGCTAATTCGGGCTAAGTGAATAATCTGAAGTGTTGCTTGCAAGATCTGGTAGTAAAGTGTGCGTGTAGTACGGAGGGAGGAGAGTCTGCATCCATGCATATAAGCCTTGGTGCGACCTGCAGTCCAGGGCTCTCCTCAGCCACACCAGGCCCTGCTGTTCCCTGCGCTGCTGCCTTGGTCCCCAGAGAGATGAATGCCCAGGAACGGCAGCTGGAAGTACCAGCAGACACGCTGCCACCTGAGCAAGGTTTTCCTTATTGCAGGGGAGATTTTAACTACATAAAACAACCAACCTCCTTTTCAGCATTAGCTAAGATGATCAGTTTGCCATTTTCAGAGACCTGCGCTGGATGGATGCTTCACCTAGTTTCTCAGTACTGAGGCTTTATTATTGTATGCCAGATGTGTATTTGTGCTTGCATGTGGAAGTGCGCGTTTACACGCGTGTATATAAATTACTCTATGCACTTCAGTGGCGGAATCTATAAGAGTTTTTTATATTTAATATTTTCATTTAATTTAGAGCGAGTGACCTTCCTACACACCCACACTTTAACAGTAGACTACTTTCACAGGAAAGATAAGCTGGTGAAAAAGTGGTCCCCTGTTGTCTTTTGCATTGCATAAGTTTGAGGTTTTCCCCTTAAAACCTAACAATTTGTGTGGAAAAGGCTGTCTTTCACAGTAGGTTTTCTCCATCCTATCTTTTCACTGCTTGTGCAAGCATCTCAATAAGGAATATACTTAAGTGAAACACTGTTACAGTGATTGTAAAAAGATTAAGTGATAGCAAGGTGAAATAAAGATTCTCTCGGTGTAAATGTATTTAACAATGCTAGCCTCTGTATCTTTCATGATACTTTCAGAGTTGAGATCTGGACCCAGAGTTAAAATTTGTGTCCACACGCTTCTCAGGCTCGATGTGGCGGACATTGCGGACTGCTCTGCTGGGCCAGAGATCCTCTGCTGTCATGTCGAAGCTGTGTGTAAATGAGTCGCCGCTATCGCACATAAACAGCGATAGTGTTAACGAGGATCAAAAGGGCATGAAAAGAGAGGGAACCTACTTCTAAGAGGCAGCTATTTTTCACTCTAACCCCTCTGTATTTCGCTGATGGCTGATTTATCTCGCAACCCCGGAGCTCACAAACTCGCTTCTGTCCTGACTGCGGAGTTCAAAGCGCTGACCGCGGGCAGGAGGGGAATAAACACGGCAGTTTACAAACAGAGTTTATTAGGGGGCTCCCCGGGCGCTTTCTCCGCGGAGGGAAGGGGAAGGGCCACCGGGAATGGGCCGGCCGGGAGCTTCCAACCTGACGCCGCTGCCCTTGCCTTGCAGGCCCCGTGGTCCTCAGCACGCCGGCACAGCTGATCGCCCCCGTGGTGGTGGCCAAGGGGACGCTCTCCATTACCACCACGGAAATCTACTTCGAGGTGGACGAGGATGACCCGGCCTTCAAGAAGATCGACCCCAAGGTGAGTGCGCCCGGCGGTACCGGCCCATTTGCGCCGGGGCCGCCCCCTGCTTCCAAACTCCGCTCCCGTCAGTCGCCTCTAGACGCGTTTATTTAAAAAAAAAAAAAAAAAAAAAAAAGCGCAATGTATTAATGATGTTAAATCCTCCTCTATTACGGCGGCGTGAGCGTTTTCCAGCAGCATTTCGCTCAGTGCCTTTGTATCAACGTGGTCAGATTTAGTAGTTAAGCCAATTGCTCCGAAATCCCTGGGGGAGCGGCAGTCCCAGCCCGCTGCCTTCCCGAGACACGGTGAAGAGGGTTTCCCTTTCACGAGCATACCGGAGAATCCCGTTATTTCGAAAATGGTAGTTTCTTTGCAAGAAAACACGGTGCATTTAAGTAAACACTGCGAAAATGCAAGTTTATGCTTCATTTCTGGGAGAAAATTGTAGTAATAATAAAAATAATTTTTTTTTAAATTAAAAATAAGTGGGAAGTAGGCATGCATCCACGAGCTGATTCCTGGGAAAGCTCTGGATTTTTTTCTGAAGTCATTTACTACTACCAGTTACCCAGCGCCGCCCCCCCCTTTCCCTCCCCTCCGCTAAATCCTCCAGCCCAGCCGCAACAGAGCAGGGGTGCGTGACTCGAGCAGAAACCTTTGCGTGGCTTTCTCCCCGCAGGAACGGAGCAGGGGGCTGCCACGGGGGGAGGAGGGGGCGTACGGAAGGGACGTATGTCACAGGGCGCTCCTCTGCCTGCATCGCTTTTTTCGCTATTGCTTTATTTCTTTGTTACTGCGTTGGAAAATGTTAGAAGCAAGGAAATCAGGGAGATAGATACTTTTACTAAGACTTCGGGGCCTTTTTTTTTTTTTTTCTCCTGAAAAAATACAAATTTCCAAGAAAATGCCAGCAACCTCGTCTGAATACGTTATTAGTAAGGTCATTTCTCTTTGACAAATAATATCAATCTTTGCAGTGCTTGAGGAAAAGAGGGTTGATAAAACAAAACAAAACATTATGTCAGAATCGCTGGGTATAACGGTTGCTAGTGAGTGTTGCATGGACAATCGGCCTCTTCCAGCACTTGTTGACTGCTAGCGTTCTAAGCAAAATCTACCTTGTTACACGTTTTGATTTTAAAGCTGCTTTAAAGGAATGCACTTTGAGATGCGCCAGGAGTTGCAGTACCAATAAGCAATTTGGGATCACTTGCAGTTTTGTAGGCGCACACATGTTATTCCCTCTGAATGCTGTGGGAGCACAGGGGAGTGCAACTGGCAATCTTAACTACCTTCAAAACGGATTTGTAGCTCAGAAGTAATATTGTTGTTCACTTTATTGGTGCTAATTTGAACTTTTCACCTATCAATTTTCTTTGCTGATTTTTTTTTTTTACTGTTTGCATCAAAATGATAGTTTTGTCAGGCTCACCGGTTACTCAGTACACTGCGTGTTTCAGAGATATGTTGTGTTTCCTCATTTTAGTCTAAAATCAAGCAGAAAACACATGAGGGTCATGTAGTAAACCTTTTGAAAATTGATTTCATTTCTGATAGCTGAAAAAGTGTTACTGGCAGTTGTTGATGGTCATCTGGAGCTAAATTTTAACACATTTGTACCATTAATACTTCCCTGTTCTTCAAAACTATTCAAAATGCAAAATCAGGATGCTGCCCCTAACTTTAATGCTTTACAGAATTTAAGCAACTATTCACAGAAAGGCAAAATTCACAAACCATTACTGCCTCTGTTTTTTCGAGTAGAAAACTTGATTTGGTATTGAAACACTTACCCGTATGCATTTTACTTCATTTATTAGCTTGTAATTAAATAAATCAGCAACAGGAATCAAAATCTAAATCACAAAAGGTAATTATCCAGTGTATTTCAAGTGCATTTTCAAATATATAATTCCAATATTCAAGCGTTATTATATAAGCAGAATCCAAATTTCTTTTTGAATATATTTAAATAACATTTCAAGTATATTTATGGAATGTTAGAAATAGAACAAGCAATATATATGAAACGAAAAATGTAAACTTGTTAAGTTCAGACACTTCAAAAGACAATTAACAAAAGTACCGTGATAAAATCTACCTTTTAAAATGGTATCTTCTCTTTAGCAGAAAATGTCCTTGAAGCATCCAAAATGGCAATTTAACTTCTGTTCACCAAATCACAAAACACCAACATCCACAATTTCAAAGACAATGTGAGATCACAATATTTGATACAAATTAAAAGGTACATTAGGATTTGTTCAGGTGGCATATCCAAACAGCTTTTACTCACAGAGGGTTTACATAAAAATACCAGGTTTGTTATAATCCGTTGGTAACATTTCTAGGCAGAATGGTCACAATCGTGTTAAATTACGGTCGATTCTCCTTTTTGTTTTTCTTTTTTTTTCCTTTTTATTTTCTTTTTTTTTTTTTAAGGGGAAGAACAAAACCGTGGCTAACGATTCTTGTTATTCTTATTTGCCTTTTTTTTTTTTTTCACGGTGAAAAGCCTCAGCTATATCCCGGTTTTGTTGTTACTGTTGTTTATTTGTTGGTTGGTTTTCGTGTTTTTATTTTTAAGAGAATATTATTTGCATTGTCGAGTGGAAATATTTGACTTTTCGAACAGGCATCTTAAACTTTATCAGGAAACAAGCAGACTTTTCGGTCAGGCTGTTGTTATAGTTACCCTCTAAAGTTTCTCCAAACTTTTCGGGTTGGTAAGTATTTCCCTAGCCAGTCGCCACGTTTGTTTGGCCGCGTTTTCCAGAGCCGAGTGAGGTTTGCCCTGAAAGAGGTCTAAGTTGGGCAAGAAGTAGTGCGGACACCTCCTGCACTGGAGGCAGGAGATGAGCTGCAGTAAAATCCCGTTGAGCCGGTCCCCCAGGCACGACTCATCCCAGTCCGATTCGCGGGGATGCTTTTCGCATTCGTATGAAACCAGAGTCTTCATGTGATAATTATTCAGGGGCTGGCCCGGCAGCTCCAGGTGCCGGTCCCGCAAGGTTTTGAGGATAGAGAGACATTTCTTCCTGCAGCCGCCCATCTGCAGTCTATTCTCGGCTTCTGCGAACTGCAGCACCCAGGCATCGCTCTCTGCCGAGCTCTGCTTGCCGGCCAGAGAGTGGCACTCCTTGGATAAGAGGTTGAAGCCTTCCGCCTTGACCTCCGCCACTCTGTTGGGTCCCGGCCAGGGGATGTGGGGAAGCGGCCAGTGGGCAGCACTCCGCGGCCATATCCCGGTGCATTTGAACGCCGGAGTGATCTGCACGACGTATCTATCCCTGATTCTCAGCTTCACTTCGCTGGTGTCCGCCACCATCTTTACCACGTCTCTGTAACTGCACTTATCCACGGCTTGAGCCACCAGAGTCTGAAATCTGGACCGGATTTTGCGAGCAGAGAGGTAGCCAGACGCCGTGATGAACTCCACCCAGAGGGACATACTCCTCTTGCGCCCGTCGCTTAGCTTTAACACAGCACAGCCCGGCAAGGAGCCGTCGTCCACGAAGTTGAAAACCCCCATCTGGTTCAGATACAGCACGACTTCAAACTCCGTGGGGGAGATGACTTCCAACCCCTCGTAGCGATTGTCCATCTCATTCAAGGAACTGATGAAGCGAGGTTCCTGCACCTCCACCTCCTTCAGCACGTCCGACACCACTTTGCAGACTTCTCGTATTGTTTTGGCGATGGCAGCTTTCCTGGCTTGACATTTCTCGTTGTAGTATTTATTCAGATGATACACCAACTTGGCCTGGGCCGCGATCATGTTGGGGCAGAGATCCGGATTGTATACCGGAGTCTCGCAATAGGCTGTGGGATCCAATGCGGCTGCTAAGGCTGGAGCCAACTTCAGAGGAGAAACAGGCTGCCGCACTCTGAAATGTAACAAATGTTTTTCAAAATGTGCTGGGGCTGCTGCTTCTCAGATGCTCTCTTCCTGCTTTTTTAGATCAGCCGTCTTGNTTTCCTCCCCCTTTTTTTAAAGGGTCCGTGAGTGAGAGGAAAGCATCGAGAGCTGCACCTTCCCCAGCAGCAAGAAAAATAAAAGTTGCACTGAGACAGTGAGGCTTCCAGGAGTCAAAATAATAAAACCTCTCCCTATTTATTTATGTTTTCCCGTAGTAATCACTGTGTGTATGCAGGGTGTTTAATCGGGTGGTGGAAAAAAGTGCCGTGTGTGTATGTCAGAAGAAGCTGGCTGTTGGTTTGTATAAGAGCCCAGATGCACTCGTGTGGAAATTATAAAGGCAGGGCCAGGCAGGCGAGCGGCCAATCGCCACTGGGCTCGTCACTGCAGCCTCTTTCAGCTCAAACCCGGCTAATTAATCCCTCGCTAGGAGATAGATATGTATACACAGACACACACACACGCAGGCACATACAGAAAGGTAGAAGGTTCCTGGCAGAAAAACCGCCTCGGTCATCGGTACGCTCGGAAATCCAGAGAGATCGCTCTCCTTTGGGTGTGACTTGAAGGGTATTGACGTTTGGAAAGGACTTGGCAAAACTGCTGCGCCGCACTGAACCCCTGCGTGCCTACCCACGGCCGAGACGTGAATGCAGGTGTATTAATGGGCATCCGTCAACTAGGGAGATACAGACCGGGCTCGCTCCTGCATGAGCAGAGGCGTAAATTCATTAACTCACATTTGGCGTCACATCCCGCTGTCCTTTCCTCCCGATAGCTGTCTGTAACTGCAAGCAAGAAAGTTGTTTGGGGTTGTTGGGGTGTTTTTTTTTGTTGTTGTTGTTTTGTTTTGTGTGGGTGGGTTTTTTTTTTCCCCTGTTGTGAACTGCCCAATGAACAAGGCAGCTGATTCACAGCAAATTTACTGTCCTATGGAATAAAATATTACACAAAAGTCTGCGATTTGTATTGTTTTAAAAGGTCTTCTGACGGGCTTTAATCGATTTTGAGCTTTAATGCTTTTCGGCATTGCCTCTGCCTTGCGTTTTGTGTTTGTACCTTATGAAAGGAGAATCAATCGCTAAACGTACTGTCAGGTCTTCTACACGTTCCCTCCAGAAACCAGGTCGTTCATATCTAAGAACGGTAAATCTCAGCTGCCAATACTTAGCTTCATTTTTATATTCCGCCTAGCGCACTAATATGTTGGGAAGAGTGGATATTCGACTACTTTTTGAGACGCACTAAAAGTATCTGTTAATTTCAAACCTGGAGCATTTATCGTACAGTGAGCTCTGCTAGCAAGCTGCGTTTAGTAAATGTGCACACGGGAGGGATGATAGAGACTGCAAACATGCTGGGAATGCTACTAATCTGACAGTTTGGGGTTTCATGTGTGATATGTAATTAGCAAATTTCTCCTTCAGTACTTAAGTGTTAGTAATCGGGACCTTCATTTGCAAATGAGCTGGAGTGGCAGACTCCTGCTTCGTTGCACTTACTGAGCTTCACTGTACGAGATTTTTTGTTTTTTTTTTTAAAGCACATCAGCAAAGTTTTTAATTGCTTGGAATCTTTACTGCCCGATTACTAACTCATAAAGTTACTGTCACAGGCATACCCATCGCTAAGGAGAAACCGTCCCACAAAGAACATCAAGGCGGTTATGCAGCGTGTTAATGCGACCAACTTTATTGCACACAGCGTTTATACGGGCGTTCCCCGTCAGTGGAAGCTGTTGTGGGAATCATTTTCTGCCCATTAGGAAAGCAGCACTAGGTCTGTCTTACGGCGCTTCGCTGAAAAAAACACAGGTGACAGCTCGTCCCGAAAAACCTTTTCCACTTCTCGGCCGCAGCCCCCTACCCAGCGACGGAGGGTCAGCTGCATTCTGGCTGTTTCAGCCGAAGAGGAAAGAGTTTCCTCCCGGCTTTTCTCCCTCCTCCGTCTAACTTCCCAGCTAGGCGCCGGGCGGGACACGCTTGGCTCCCCCCTGGCCGCAGAGGGTGCCGCAGTGGCACAGCGCGTATGGTCCCGGCGCCTCCCGCGATGTGCAGATGTCGGCCGCTGCCGCCATCCCCACACAGGATCCGAGACTGCTGCCTCCCTTGCTCCCCCGGGGCAGTGGCATGCGCGACCGTTCGGCTGTAGGCTCCTGGAGGCTGGGTACTCCCGCTTCTCCCGAGCAGGCACTTACAGGGGTCCTGGCTGGGTCCGAGGGGGCAGGCGGGTGCCTCCCCGCCGCCGTGCCCCGCTGCTCTTACCGACCGCTGCCCTGGGGTGCGCGAAGAACCTGCGGGGAGGGGGGGGGGGGGGGGGGGGGGGGGGCCGTGACGGGGACCGGCCCTCTCACCCTTTCCATGGGTTGCAGGCGCGCCGAGCAGCCGTCTCGGAGACACTGCCGCGGGCTCCGTCGGCGGGCGGGGAAGGGGAGGCACTTCACACACAGCACATCCCACCCCGCTGCCCCCGCGGATGGGGTCCGGGACGACCCCCACCTCCCTTGTCCTGTCCGCCCCCTGTGCCCGGGGGCGATGCCGGTCGCGCTCTTCCTTCAAACACCGGGCGCGGCGTCGGCCAGAGCAGGCACGGCTGTGCGGAAGAAGGAAAAGCGGCCAAGTTGCGTTCAGCTCCGGCAGGCGGGTCCCGGGACCGCCTGGGGCGGGGGGAAGGCCCACGGCCGTGCTGGCCCGGGCCCTGGTCTCCGCCCCGGCGCGCCGGCGGCGTGCTGCTGGCGGTCCCTCGGTCCTGGAGCCGGTCGGCGCGAAAGTCACGGCCCTGCCTCGTCGGGAGCAGCTTCTTTGGGATTTAAATAAGAAAGAGCTGTTTCCGCGCGAGGTTACATACCATCTCCGTGTAAAAACGAAAGTTACGGCGGGCGGGCAAAAGGTTATCCCTTTCTGAAATCTCTTCAAAGGGGACCAGCCCTCTTCCTGCGGAGGGGGCACGCCGAGCCCCGTTCAGCTTCCCATCGCTGCTGCAGCAGCAGAGCTGCGGTGGAAGTGTTTCGGACGAGGTTTTGGTTATTTTTTGCCCCTTGGCGTTTAGCTCAGTAAATCCAGTTGCTAAAGGGTAAAGGTCGTTCCTGAAAGCTGTCAGAACTCTTAATTTTCGTGTGACAAAATGAAGTAAAAATCGTATCTTACATCCTAATTCAGAGCTTTGAATATAAAATGCTTAGGTTAACCTATTGATATCATGTAATCCAGGTTATACGTATTTATTGTCTCTTGATGGGTATGGGAACTATTAGCCTTAGATTTGGCTGGGGGATGTTCAGCACTAAAGGTTACTGTTACCTTCACTACAGAATTTCATTCCATGTGTACGCAATGAACATTTGATAGCTTGAAAATTTCTGTATTTAGGCATTGACACAAGTCAATGCTAATCTAACATGAAAAAAGTCCATAGTTTGCTTGAGATTCCAAAAATTATTCTCTGACTCCGTATTATAGAAAATATGAACATTTTTTGTGACTTCTGACCACTTACTACACTTAGTTTTTCTCTAGTTAATGTGTCCTTCATACATTTCAAAAGGAAATAACGCCTTTTTGTCACTGAGTTTTTGTTGTTTTTTTTTTTATATGTATTGAGTTTTTCTGGAAAATTGAAATTAAAACCACCTCATTAAAATGATGATTGATCATTTGTCATGATAATGGTACCATATGGTATTTATGGCTTTTACCAAATTACTGTTTTCTAGGTATTTTCTCCTAATTAAGGGAGTACTATAACAGCATTTGTTGAACTCTATTTCAAGTCTTTCAAAGTGTAGTGCCCTATCACATATTGTTCATGTTATCCAATCCAACAAACCAAATGATGTAGAAAATCTTTGATTGCAGGTATTTGCCCACTCCTCCAAAAATGCAATTTGGGGAAAAAAAGGAAGTTACCATATATATGAATTTCACCAAGAGTTCCTTTTCATGTGGTGAGAAGTGTTAAGTATGCATTTGCACGTACAGATACATATACAGAAGAAGAGCTTGCTGCTTATATCTCTTATTGTATAGTGATAGTTCTAACACACATAGCTGCTCATGAATTTTAAAGTTTTATTTTTTAATATCTGCCCGTTGCACTTGGGAGGTAGGAAGAAAAGAGTGAAGCTGAGTTGATTAAATTATTTATCCTTATTGCTGAAGTGAGTTTGAAGGCTCATTGAATGTATCTGATTTCTTGACTCATCTTTTTCCCCTTTCCCCCCCGCAATTCATCCTAGTTATTTCATCCATATCATCCTTCCAGCAACAATAAATTTACTTTTTTTTTTCCTTTTCCAAGTAGGAAAAGTGAAGAAATATATTTGTGTCACATTTGCTCTGTCAGATTATATAAAATAGGCAGTTGGGTTTTTTTGTGTGTGATAGGAATTGATGGCATCTGCAATCTTCTGTATTATTATTTGTATTTTAATACCTTTTGACTGCATTTTCAAACTCTGTAACAAAAAGTTAAGTTTCCATGTAAGTTGCTATAGTGTTTGCAAAAGTCCAGTTTCAGTGACATACATTTCATTAATTAGATTTTTGTCTAAAAGTTTCTGAATGATGAGGAATGCAAACATTTTTCTTCCATTATCTGCAGTTTTCTACTTTTTTTAAAAAGTCATGTAGCTCCTTTTTGCAGCACATAGTTTGAATTCGTTAATGCTAAACTCAACACATGTATGTATTCTCTTCTGACTCAAAGTAAAAGCCTGAGAAGAGTTTGTATTAGTGTTGGACTTCCTCATCCTAGGTTTTAGGGATGAACTGTTAATGCCTTAAGTTCCTTTAATCTGCGGTCTATTAAAGGGGAAAAGCCTCAACCCCCACAATAATTGACTTGTTTTCTTTAAAATGTTACATCTCAAAAGTAAACACAGAGCTTGCACAACTGTCATTTTAGCTAGAACTGCAGAAACATTCAAGCAGGAAAAAAAACCGCATTGAATTATTCATTTGGTTCACTTCTCCATCAGCCAGGCATTCCTTAAAGTATGGCATTTTATTTAAGCAATCCAACACTGAGTGGTTTTTTTGGGGGGGTTGTTTTTTTTTTTTTAAGCTCTTGGAGAATGCTCTTTTCTGCTGAATTGCAAGAGAAGTGTGGAATCAGTGGGGATTAACATCTTTTAATCTACTACATCTATAGTGGGTCATCCAACACTGCAGAACTCTCATTACCCTCTCATGCTGTATATGATTACATGACTGAAAATATTCAACACTGACCTTGAAAATAAGGCTATGTATGTTGGATGAGCAGCTTACGAAGACTTCATGTCTGAATTAACCTTTCCCCTTGGTAGCTTCTAGCCCTGGTCTGGGTAAGCTCTAGAACATTAGAAAATGTGAGTCAAAAATGAAGCATGGGAACATTTGAAATGCATCATTGTGTAAATTATTACATCACTCAGTTTGTTCATGCTGTGTTTTATGAGTAATACAACATCTTATTTGCCCAGTCAAGATAAGAGGATGGTATATGCTGAGCACATTTATTTTCATGACTGGTGTTTTTCTGTAAAATGGTTTCATATCAACTAGTACACTAAACTACATCCTCTTGTAGGTAGCAGCTAGAGCTGTTGAAATCATCAGAAAGCAGGTTACTTAACATCTTTGAACACCAACCTACATAAAGCTAGAAGTAAGCACCATCTTTTTGCTACATTTTACCATGTCATGTGTTTGTTGCTTATTTTCATGCCGCAAATACTTCAGGCATGTGAAGTCACCTTCAATCAAAATGAAACTTGTCCCTTCCCCTTACAATAGCATGGGTATGGTAAATTACCTGTGCAACTCACATTATCTTGATTTAACTATAAAAAGACATGCCTAGCATATTTCAATGCAGACCTCTATTTTCTAATGTAGTGTGTAGCTCTCTGATATTTTCTTTCCAAATAACGGCAAAGGCGGGAGTTGAGTGAGTTGGTTGTGAGTGATTAATATGTTTCATTGAACCTTAGGAAGGCCCTGATCCTGCCAATGCACACATGGTTAGTGAAACATTCAGCTGGTCCTGGTGAGGTCACAGGCTTCTTTAGGCTCACACTTAAGCACATGGGCAGTTATTTGCAGGATCAGGGCCAAAGCAAGATAACTCTTGGAGATTTACATTTGGATAGGATGAAATATGCTATGCCAGTAAAATAGCTAATGCATCAAATATACACATTGGTGAGGAGCTATGATTTTGGCTAGAGAGTCTACTCTTCTGTCACATAGAACTTTCCTGTTAATTCCACTGGTTTAGCACTAATGTTGAATTAGCTTTTTGAGAAAGGACAGTTCTGTTCTGTCCATATTTTAACAAGATGCTCCCACAAAAATTCTTTCCCTAGCCTGCTTTAAAGCTTTACAAGAAGAGTGAAGTTATTAAGAAAACTGAGTGAAGGGTTATGCTTTTCAGTTCCCTTTTAAAATTCTATTATTTATGTAATTTCACATATTGAGGACTATTTCAATAACTCCCTAATGGTATGGAATCTTTTAACAGTCTTAAATATAAGAAACCTACTTGCTAAAAACATTTATTCATTGTCCCTGAAAATAACTATAACTGTAATGTAAATATGTCAAGCAGGTTATTATTTAAGGAAGACAGGGAGAGATCTGTTCAGGAAACACTCGCTACTTAGATCTTTTGGCCTCTTAAATGTATTCATTTTCCCACCGCCACTCTTACAGTTTTTTCTTCTGACTGACGGAACATTACCATTGTGGAGTGTAATATTTTATCCATGGGAGAACTGAGTCTCTTATTAAGAGCATCCAATCACTAGTTCTCCTCTTACTTTGGATTGAAAATTCAACCTAGATCACCTACCACCCTACCATATATGTACAGAATATACAGCACTGTATCGTTTGCAGCATAGTGCCAGTATCATTGAAATGAGAAAGACTACAGAAATAACATGTTGGCTTGTAATTTCCTAAATCGCCAATACAGTTGTTGAAGCAGAAATACTAACTTTCTGTTATAGAAATATATGGTTATCGTATTGATTTTTCTTAATAGCAGAAATACATTGAACCTTTGAGGCATGTTGTTGTCTGTAGTACATTACTGATAGTGAAAAGAACGAAAAAATGTAGGCTAGGTGGTATCTGTTAGGGTAGAGATGATGTTTCCTCCTAAGTCTCCTTTGTTTTAGATGAGGCAAAGGAGCTACCTTTGTTATTTCACATTATGTTTTTTTTTAGTTTACAGTTTGATACCCGATTCTGAGCAATTATTTTTTTAAATTAAAGGAAACTTTCAGGAATTTTCTTTTTTTGGTCAACATTGGCTTTAACAGGGTGGATTTGCTTATGCTGTGTGACATATTCAAAGTACATGTCAAAATTTGACTATAAATATATTCTATATATGACTTTTTTGTTCACTACAGTGGTAATTTTAAAGCTATGCAGCATATGCAGGCCTACCAAGAGAAAAGTTATTCTGATCAGCATTATTCTCTTATTTTCAGCAAATGTTCTACCCTTTCTGTTTCTTGCTTTCTTCCTCAAATTGCTTCCAGGAGTGAACTGGCTGATTTTGGGTTCATTTTTTAAATAACCTTATCAAAATGAGCAATTAACAAGTCCAGACATCTTAGTAGCCTTTTGTAGCCTATAAGAATATGTGGCATATGCTAGGTTGTACCATAAGGCTGGAAATTTTAGGCTACACTTCAAGCAATTGCTTCTTTTAGTAGGTAAAAAATGACAGCATGTATGTTGGACAACAGTTTTCTCATTATATTCTGTGAGTACATTCATTATGTATTATTAGTCCTTATTTGTAAAGGTGAAATAATATAACCATTTATCTTGGCAAGCCCATTATTTATAATCTGTACCTTACAAAAATTGTGCGGATCTGTGTTGATGTTTCTTCTACACATACTATTCAGATTTTTGGCATGGAAGACGAAGGAAAACTTTTGAGGCTGCATTTTTAAGTAACCTAATCCAGTCTTGGTCCTCTCTCCCTCAGTGCCCCCAAAACTCAGTTCTTCATTTGTTTTGTTCACCATGCTGCATTAACACGGTTTTCCCTTGTGTGCATCTGCCAGTGTACAATTTAGCCACGGGCATCTGTAGACCTTGTGGTGATCAGTATTGCAGGCAAAAGCCATATGTGTTTAAATAAAAAAAAAACTCTTTATTTCATTTGCTGTTTTAACTGGATGGATAACTTTTGTGCCTCAAGACAGAGGAAGAGAAAATACAGAAATAATTAATTGCCTCTATTCTTGAGGCAGTTTCATTTTCCCTCTCCAATATGGAATGCTTGTCAGCTTCCCTGATAAATGACTGCATGTATTTGCATAGATTTTACATTAACACAAAAATTAGTTTTATTTGTGAAAAACTAGTTTACATAATAATGCAAAATATAGCATTATGGATTATATCTCCAAATGGAAGGGACTGGATAAATGAGGTTTTCCTTTTTCTTTCTTTTTTTTTGTTTGTTTTTAATAATTTCCATGATTGTTTTTTGGTGGTGGTGCTTTGGTTTGTTTTTTTTAATATAACTTTTTAGCTTTGTGTTTTATTTCTATAATCAAATCAGGGCCTTTTAATGTTTGTAAGCCCTTTGTTCAGTCTTTCGTAGATTGAATAATTGATGGTACGACTTCTTTCATAGATATTTACACATTACATTTATTAAATACAATATTAAATATGAATACATTTGCAAACTCTCATCAAATTGTTTTGAAAAAAAAATGCAGAAACTTAGCATGTGAATACACTATAAAAGTATACTTTAAGTTTCTAATGCTACTAAGAAAATAGTGCTCCATCAGCTATTCTTTCAAAACATTAATGTACTGCATTAGTTTGCATGCCAATATAGAACTGCTTTTTTTTTCCCCCCATCTAATAACCTGTCTGGTTTAAGTAATTAGGCATTTATAGCTTGAAGTGACAGTACTATACCTCTGTTTAAAACTGGTTTATTCACAATTTATCATGTCTATAAATAAAGTTTACAAATCGATCAGTCTGAAATATCTTTGAAGGAAAATATACTGTTCTAATTTTGAGCCAATTGTAGCTACTTTCAAGTGACATGAATTGGATGTGTGCTCATATAATAAACCTGGTGTCTTGTAGTCTACAGGCAACTGCTACTTGTGTATCAGCCTGTTCTCTATGCTGAAGAAAATACAGATGCGTTCACTGCTGTTATTTCATGCTGTATAACAAAAAAGAAAATATTGCTCCTTATGAAGCATGCTATACTTGATGGCAACTTAAGGTAAAAGAGTGCCTTTACCACTTCTTGAATCTGGGACACCCTAGGTGCCAGCTGTCACTGCTCAGCTAATGATGACAAATGCCCCTCTCTATGCAGATTGCAGAGCTTGCAGGCTGCTATGAAAGGCAGCCAGATTACCTTTCTTCAGATAGTAACTTAACCTTTTAAACTCAAGTGTCAGAATGAAATTATTAGCTGGAATACTTTCAATATCTGTTTCTTTAAAAAGGAAAGAAAAAGAAAATAAAAGAAAGAAGGTGGCAGCAACTTCAAATACCATAGCAGCTCATATTCACAAATTGTTCATGCTTCTCTGATGTTTTAAAAATAGGAAATTGCTGCCACTGTGCCTGTGAGCACTGTGTGGAGTTTGCTGGTGCTGAATGCATAAATACTGAACCTGACCTCTCGATTGCACTACACGGAAATGAGGCCAAGTGGGCCAAACTCTGTCCTTGCTTACGTCCACACAGTGTTACTGATGCACAGATCTGACAGATCACAGGTTAACTGATGCTATTTATAATAGACCTTTAATTGATCTTAAATATTATGGATACACTCTGCTCGCTCCATGACAGTTCATGTTACCACTCAAAGTCTATGAAACTCAGAATCCACTGTATCGAAATATAACAGGGTGTTTATTTCATGGGTATGAGTGGTTTCACAGAACTCAGTGTCATAATTTAAAGTTGCTAATTTAAATATATTCTTCAGTCCAAGTTTAGGAGTTACTTTCTGAGTTTTCTTGAAAGTAGCTAACAGATGAGAGGATATCACATAGTTTCCTAACAGCACGTCAGAAACAATACAGTGTAAGCACTGTATATGCCTCCTAAGGATGTAAGGTGATTTTTAACTGTGTACATGTGTATACACATATTTATGTGTGCTTATACACTTGAATATAGAAGTAAATACACATGGATGGTCATGTTAATATGTGTACACATGCACTAGTCTGCACGTGTAGCATCCAAACAACATATATTTCTGTGTTTATATTAAAATACTGATATATGTGAGTATGTTTAACTTGAACATTGTATTTACCATTAAATCAGCCGATACAGCAAATGGTATATGAATATCAGTTTCCTTCTGGTCAAAGCATAGTTTTATTAGAGTAAACAAATACTTAACTCCAATATTTTCACATGATTCATAGCAGTGGGCAGTAATAGAAGACTAAAGAAAAGATGCGGAAGGGTGCTTAAAGAGAAGACTATGATTACTGTAGTACATGGGTGCAAAGAAATAAATTAACAAGAATAAGAGGAGAAAAATGTGCATTTGGTATGAGACTGGAATGTCCCAAATAGAAAACAGTTGTGACTGGCAGAAAGTACAGAAGGTAGAAAAAAATGAGCAAAGTATAATGAACAAAGTTAAAGTTGAGATCAGTGCTGTAATAATTGTGATGTGCTTGGATTTTTAGTAATCATTAAATGAATAGAAATCCGACTCACAAACATAAGGTTAATTAATATTCTTTTCTCCAAAAACCAGTAGATCTAATTGCTGATATATTCATTCTCCACAAGCTTCAGTCAGTACTTACCACTTTTGGCAATACAATGTATGAAAGGGAGATGGTGGTTAATAATATATTAGAAATGTTTCCTTGTAAAGTTTGGGGAAGGGGGAAGAGTGTCTGGTTTTGCCTATGAGTAAGTATGTTTGATTTAACATCCCATTTTGTTTACTTTATCTCTTTCTTTCTTTCTTTCTTTCTTTCTTTCTTTCTTTCTTTCTTTCTTTCTTTCTTTCTTTCTTTCTTTCTTTCTCTTGTCATTATGTTCAAAGTATTTAAAACTATACATGTTTCTTTATTTTGAGCAAGTGTAGCACAATCTGGGAATTGAAAAAGACAAAGATCTAGTGTTTCATACTCAGCTTTCTCAGCTTGTTGGTTGAATAGGCATCAAATGAAGTCCAATGCCTATACAAAAGAAATGTTCCTTGTTTGGATTTGTCCCATCTGTGTCATCTGGTGGCTTATGCAATAGGAGGTGTTATCACATGAATCCAAATGCACAGGCCAGTTGTTTTATGGACTCTTTCTGTGCTTGGAGGAGTTTATAAGTTGCCTACTCTATTGTGTGTCACTCCCAGATGACACGTGTGCATTCTGCTGAGCATATTTTGGGGGTAATTATAACTAATGAAGCCTGGTACACAGCTTGTTCGCAGAGTGATTTATTCTGCTCCTGTCTGATTCCTGAGAGTTCTGTAAAATGGTTATATTGTGCCTTCCACTGTGGACATGTATGGGAGCATGTGGTATTGAGTCCATCTGAGGAAATTTGCTATTCAGTGTACCACATACTAATTACAAAGATATTGGCTGGGTACATCTGTTTAAAACTGTATGGATGAACTGAAATTATAAATGGTATCTGTAACTTTAGGGATATTGACTTCAATATGGATCTTTAGTCATTTACTCTTCTCAGACTTGTACTAACTGACTTACTTAGATGTAGTGCTGTTAAATGACTCAGAGCTCCTCTGAACCCCATAAATTGAAATTAGGTTCCTTTTATACCTTTAAGCAAAGCAGATTTTATTATGCAGTTTGATTTCTGATAACTGATGATATTTTGTGGAAAAAAGGATTTAAAAGTTGGAAAGGAAATACCTTCCAGCTTTGCAGGTTTCAGAAAGCTACAAAAACAAAATCACTACTGAAGCCTGGTTGTCAACCTTTATTTAACCTCAGATATACCATTCTCACCCTAATTTATCTTGACTTACCAGTCTCTTAGGCAAATAAATCCATTGACATTAGTGAGACTCATCCTCTCTACAAGAAGTACTCATGCATTTGTTTGTTGGGGTGGTTTTTAAAAATCTTTTTGTCCAAGATGCTAACATACCTCTGAAGTCATGAAGAGTGAGGCTCAGAGAAGCTGCAGGGTTTGGCACTTCCTCTGCCAGTTTCACAGATATCCAAACTGGCTGGGTGTTTTTTACAGCATCAGTGTTCTATAATAATAGCCTTCAATTATATCTGTCTTCAGCTATATTATCATCTCCCATTTTCACTCTTTAACTCTGTACCCAGATTTGAAAGACTTTTGCATTTTTTTTTGTGTGTGTGTGTTTAAATAAAACCTTCCTTCACAGAAAAAAAGGGAAGTTAAAAATCATAGTAGTGTTTGTAGAAATGGAGCACCTTTCATAAAAAGTATTTTGTAAACAACTGGTTAGAAAAGGCAATTCATATCCTTCCTATTATCTGTGTGACTAGGAAAGCAGCTTTACTGAGAATGAATTATTGTTTTCATCTGGTTTTGTCCAAACAACCTGGAGTTTGTTTAAGACAACATTAACAGCACAATGAATGATAAGATGTCATTAGTTCTCAGAAGTGAATTGTATAAGATAGCGTTCCTCAGCTAGTTTATTAAACAAGACAGTGTGGTCACCAGCAGACTTGAAGTTTGCCTGTTTCCTAACCTGTCCTTTTAAAGAAGTTTATAGTATCAATAACATTTTTCAAAATCAGTACTTCCACTGGGAAATAAAAAGAAATAAACAAAAAATTCAACCTAATTTTTATCTTCAGAACCATGAAGATAAAAGAGGACAGAAAGTCTGTCAGCGACTTCATTCTTGCTCTTGCATTTGCATGGAGCATGTTCTTCTAGTAGGAGTCTGTAGTGTCACATACCGCAGATAATAACAATCAGAATGTAGGAGTGTTAGATATTTTGTGTATATATGGAGCGTGAATATACCTGTATATAATGTGTGTATGAAGACTGACTTGTTGACTCAGGGCAATTTACCATAATGCAACAGTTGTGCTTAAATTATTAAAGCAAATTTGAATCTGAACTCTGGTAGTAGGAATGTTTAGCTTTATGCTTTGTTCTGGACTTCCTCCATAGGAACACATATGTGTGTTCTGAGGACAATTTTTGCACAGTGATTTAGGGCAATATGAAATCTGACCTAGGTATGGCTTCACTGACAATGCACTTGTGGTAGGTTTTGACTTTTGGGGAAATACACATATTACCTGCATACCAAGCCAGATTATTGCAAGACATATACTTATAATTGGAAGCCTTAGATAGAATGCACCCCACAGATGGAAAACAGTATCTGGCACATTTTGTAAGATTTTCTGGGGTTTTGTTTGGTTTGTGTTAAAGAACCATGACAAACTGCAGTGACTGGTATATTGGAAAATGCCTGAAAATGATAATTTGTTTTCCTTGGAGAAAGACTGTCACACATTTGAAGAATAGTTAGTTGAAATTATGTTTCTGTGCCATTAAAACACTGTAGTTGTCAGGTGTAGTTTTCTTTGCTGACTAATCATGTTTAGTCAGAGTACATCTGTACATCTGTTGTATATAATTTTAAACATTTCCTAAAATATATAAGATTAATGATCCAAGTCAAGCACTAGCTAAAACGATGACAATAATTGCATCAGATGTAGCTGGGTCAGTAAAGCTTACATGCCATTCTTTTGCGCTGACCAAACTTTTGTTGCATGAACTCACGTCTCATTTTAGCTGGCTTCTACAAGAGGCATCATTGCATCAGGCAGAATGTGGTCTTCTGAAAGCTTGGAACTGCGGCTGTAGTTTCATCCTCTGTTCTGCTTTCTTTTCTTTTGGAAGCTGTGTTAATTTTATTAATTTCCATTCCTTTATAAGAATTTTGTTACAGAAATGGCTGCTTAAGTCACCTTGAACCTAGACATTTATTTATGCTGTGCTGCGATAGGGCTAGTACATATGAGATGCTTATCAGTTATGGGTAGGTGAAAATAAATTCCATGTTAATACCTACAAAATGGTAGTACATTAGTGCTTATTAGTGCTTGCAATGATAACCACTTAGCAGAAACTGAACCAAGAAGCTGAGTTGCTTTTGATTTCCTACTTGTAAACCTCACTGTTGTTAGCAGCGAACTTTCCTCACTCTGCTGGTAAGTTATGCCCTTCCATTCTTCCTAGCAGCCTCCCAGATTTGTTGGTCCAAGATCATAGAATCATAGAATCATAGAATGGTTTAGGTTGGAAGGGACCTCAAGGATCATCCAGCTCCAAGCCCCTGCCATAGGCAGGGACACCTCCCACTAGAGCAGGCTGCTCAAGGCCTCATCCAGACTGGCTTTAAACGCCTCCAGGGAGGAAGCATCCACAACCTCCCTGGGCAACCTGTTCCAGTGTCTTACCACCCTCGCTGTAAAGAACTTCCTCCTAATATCCAGTCTGAATCTCCCCTCTTCCAGCTTAAACCCATAATGCCTACTTGGACCTTCTGTTTTCTAGAAATTGTGAAAAAATGTTTACAGAAGAGTGCTTGCTGTATTTCATATGTGCTGATCAGTCACACAGTGACTATGTTGGACTACTTGTAAAGCAAGTGCTGGCACTTCTGAGCTTAGTGAATGCAGAAGGAATTTGAACTCCAACCTCACAATGACCCTGTGATACTGTATGTGATGATCAGTTGTGCAGACAGAATGATAGTGATTCAATTATTATATCAATTTAGCTAAGTTTATATGGTTTTTCAGAATAGGAGAAATAAATCACAAACAAGAAGACAACAAAAAAATAATGCTGTGTTTAGGTTAGACAAAAAAAGAAGACTAGACGGACTGAAGATCAGGGAAAAAAGATTAAAGAGAATGAATTTGAAATAGGAGACATGAAAACTTTACATGAAAAATTAATGTGAAAATTTCTAGTAATATTTGTTTCATTGGAATGAAGGGACTAAATAAAAGCCAATAAAAAGAAAGAAAAGAGGAAATCAGAGAGCAAATTATGAGGGAAGAAGTAATTCTTTGCTTAAAGAAGTTTGAATTAAAATAGAATTGTGTAGGGTTTTGTCCATATAAAGATAACTGCAACACTAAACAGAAATCACAGTTTGAAGGAGTCTCTACCAGTGCACCTAAGCACAGTTGGCCCACATGGTGATTCTGATGTGAATCATGCTGAAAGTGTCAGCACTTCCAGGCATACTCCTGGCTATGCTTTAACAGATCCAAACTCAATGTAGTTGTTGCTTTTCTAGGCAGAAGTCATTCCTTTACGAAAGCAAATAAAATAGTTCTCCAAGAGCTGTTCTCCAAAGCTGTAGACAGTGACAACAGCACCTTTTCATCATCCTTCACTGCTCTAGAGGTTAACCTGTCTAGAGGCTTATGTAATCTCTACTGTAAAGGAAAGCTTTATTAGAATGGGAAACAGAATTTATTTGAGAACAGGGAGACAACAGAGGTTGCAGAAGTTGAGAGGGAATACATATAATGAACTTCACAGAACATTTTTAAAAGAGCAGATAATTATATTGACACCTTGGCTGGTATTTCTTTACCATGTAAGTTAAGTCCTAATGAGGAGGACTGAATGAGACCTTGGATGTGCAAACTGCTGAACTTGCTTGTATTGCATGGTGCTGCATTTTCTCAAGTTAACATTACTAGAAATAGGACTTATGAGGACTTCATTCACAAGCTTACATTATTTGTTATTGGTCTTGTTTAATATTTCTAGAGAGACAAACATTTTCATGTTGCCTTAGAGAAATGAAAATGGTGTGCTACCAGCCTCCTTTTACCGTCTGATTTTGGCAAATGTAAAAAATTGTGAGGGGAAAAAAAAGAGATAATGGTAAGGATTAAAAGATTATGTTAAAAATGCTTGCTGCTATATTATGAAGAAAGCTTGTATATTGGTTTGGTTTTTTTTTAAGCCAGTAATAATGGAATTTCTGAAAGTGCAATGATACAGAAAAGAAGGTCTATCTACAGATTAGGTCTAGGATAAGCAACAGTTGAAAGGCAAAGGTAGAAGATGCTTTTGATTTGAGTTCGTTCATGTTTGTTGAGGCTGCTGAGAATTCAGAGATGTTTGAATGATATCCAATGGCAAGAGCAGGTGGGAATGTTTCACTGTGGATTTCCAGGTGAATGAGTTGAAGACCAAATGGTAATCAAGCTTCCTGTTGCTGCCTGCTAGATAAGCTATATGAGCCAAACACTGGTGTCATTGGGGTTTCCCAGAAATGCACAGCTCAGTGCGTGAACACAAATCATTCAGCTGCAAAGTTTAACTGTGCGTAGGAGCACAGGCTCAACTTTCCAAGAAAACCCAACAAAAAATTCTTGGCAGTCTTGGTCAGGAGAATGGTAACATTGGTGTAACATGATAATTTGTTATATTTTAGACATGAGTCCAGTAATACATCCTGTCACCTTGTTGCAGTATTTGGCCTGTAATCGGATAATCACAGGATGGTAGGGGTTGGAAGGAATATCTGGAGATCAACTAGTCCACCCCCACTCTAGAACAGGTTCAGCTAGAGCAGGTCGCATGAGAGGTGAGGCTGACTGGTAGTTTCCTGGGCCCTCTTTGGTTTTTTTTTAAAGACTCGAGTGTCTTCAAGTCCTCAGGCAACTTAAAAATTTCTTCAAGTCCTTAGGCAACTTTTGAGATCCCCAATACTAACCCAGTTCTTCAGCTTTGAGAAGTGAGGTGCTACATATCTAAATTTTCCATGTCTGTATCTTTGTGGACTCATTTGTAAAACTTTCTATTTTCACAAAATGCTACCACTCTAGTATTGTATTTTATTGATACTCACCAGCAAGTTCACTCATATTTTGTCAAGTGGGAAATGAAAGAATGGTCCATCTTCAGTCACATAGGCTGCTGCAGTGTTCAGAGCACTTCATAAACATTAGGTTGATATCCTGTCTAGAATACCTCTGTTATTCAAACTTCTTGTATTGGTTAAAGAAAATGTTCCCAAGTATGAATTTTTGGTTTTAACAGCAAAAGCTACCATGTTTGATAATGATAGGACAAGGTGCAACAGGTGCAAGGTGAAGCATAGAAGGTTCCATGTGAACACAAGGAGAAGTCTTTTCACTGTAAGGATAATAGAACACTGGAATAGGCTGCCCAGAAAGGTTGTGGAGTCTCTTTATATGGAGACATTCAAAACCTGCCTGGACACTTTCCTGTGTGACCTACTCTAGGTGATGCTGCTGTGGCAGGGGATGTTGGACTCTATCTTTCGAGGTCCCTTCCAACCCCTAACATTCTGTGATTCTGTGATAATAAGAAGAAATATCTCTCTGCAAAAACTCACATGCTGTACAAGTGGGTGAAGTCCTGGTTTATGGGTTTTGACTGTCATGGTAGTAATATGTTGTGTGCAGGGGGTAGTCAATTTTGCCAACCACAGTTTGTTTTGTTTGGTGCATTCTGTTTAGCTGACTGGTAGTGCAAAATATGCAAACTTTTTTTTCTTTTTTCTTTTTTTTTTTAAATTTCTGAACCAAGTAAGTTGCAGTGACCATAATGCATTATGCTGTTCTGTATTAATGTTAATAATTAGGTGGTTATTAATCCAGCTAAAAGGGCACACAAAGGAAACAGTTGTGTGATAAGAAGGCAGGCTCGTGTGAAATAAGGGACACTGGATGCAATGCTCGACGCAGTACATTTTACAGAAACACACAGGATCTGTTTACCTGGTTGAAATTCAAATTGTTTTATTATGGTGTCAATTCTTTGGTTTTGGCAGCACTTCTAAAGTGTCTATACACAAAAGGACTACCACAGTGAATGAATGCTAGTGTTGACACCACCTAACAAGCAGGGATTATGTGTTTACAGAAGAAGTAATATGATAGGTCAAGTATAAGAGGCACTTCTCAAGAGCACTTCACCACATAATGAGTGACTGACTAGAAAGTGCGGAGCTGCCACTCTTTGGCTTCGTTTCGGTGTTGATGCCTGCCTCTCTTCCTCCAAAGCCCTCTTGATCATGTTCAGCTGCTCTGTTCTCATGTGGTGAATAATAGTAGAGTAAAGCTGCTTTTCTGTCTCATTTTTCTTGCTAATTTACACATTCAAGCCATTTTTTGTTTGCTATCCTTATTTGCTATTCCCTTTTGTCAAGGCACTGTTCTCTTTTTTGCCTCAGGCCTAGGAACTAATTTGAGCTTCTATAATTACTTCATGTTTTACACCTGTCTGCATATCATGCATCCCTTGTCTCCATATTTAAGCTATATATTTCCTTGGAAGGAAAAGGGAAAAAAAAGAAGGAAAAAAAAGGGAAGGCTAGTTTTCATATACCAGGAATCCCCAAGTTTCTCCTCTCAGTCTTCCTACAGGAGAAACACAATTAAACTGTTGAGATGTTCTCAGCACTGCGGCTGACCTTTTGGGTTCATGAAGGACAAATGAATGCTGTCTGTTCAGACAGTTTGTGTTAAGACATTGTTGAGCAAAGAGCCCTGAGCTTTGTTCCTCTTGAATGAAGCAATGGTTGTAGTCATTTTAAAATCATTAAGAGCCTGAATGCACGGTATCATTCTACAGTGTTTGCTCTACAGCTGCTCTTCTGCTTTAATAGCAGCTTATTAAATTTGGGTCAAGCGCACTCTGAAGAGTATCACAATGAAGAAACTGTTCCAAAAGTTACCTGTTTTTTTAAAAAAGGCAATTGATTAGATTTTTAACTTAAGTGACAGCTGCAATTCATTGCCTGTTCTTTGTGGTATCCTGCAGCCAGAGTGGAAGCCTTTTGTAATTTGGTCTTCATTTTGTAAAAGCTTTCTTGAATAATCCAGGGTTGCTTTCCACTCTGAGACCGCCTCAATCCAATTAGGAGTTTAACAAGGGTCAAATTAAGGAGACTTTACACTTCATGTTTGCATCATTAGCCATAAGACTGTTTTGTGTGTGCACGACTGTGTGTCGAGGGAGGAGGGGAGGCTGCAAGATGGGCAGACACAAAGCTGTCATCCACCATGTGGTGCATCTCGTTGCTGAATGGAGGCACAGCAGGCTAGGAACAACATTTCTAGTTGTCTTTTGGGGCTGTCGTCATGTGGATTTCAGCTGGTACATAGTCGTTTGGAGGTTACAGGTGCTAGCTAGAGCCAAGGAAGAAGACCTTTCTCTGCACTTAGTCTTTTCTCTCCTGGTAGCCTATTGTTATCGGACAAATGACTGGGAAGAGATGAAGTTAGAAATCTCTTGAGCATTCATTATTTTTGATGAGATGACAACTACCCCAATTCCTTGGTCGCACCACTCATGCTGTTTCCTGTTATTTTTTGAAAACATAATTTTTCTGCATGTTAAATCTGTTGTACAGTGGAAACTTTTTTCATACAAGTAGTTTGTCAGCAAGCTTTTGCTAATCAGATGTGCGTATGGATGGCTACAAACATGCAGTTGTATTTTCTACAGTATCAGCGTCCAAACGATGCTAGGTTTACTTACGCAGTTTTTGACTAGTACTACATTTTGCTAATGAATTATTTATGGAAATTGTTGAAAGTTAAAGAGAAAACCATAAGACCTTCTTTTCTGTGTAAGATTGTTCTTCATGACAAGAAAAATTCTCCTGCTAGTCAGTGTTTAGATGTGTGGGATATTGCTGGAGAACTGTTGCAGTGTCTCCTTAGCAAATGCTTTGTGCTCCTACATACAAAGTAACGATTTATCTAAAAATAACACTTTCATTGTTCCTTCCCCCCTAAACCCTTTAATAGGTACTTTAGTATCATGTGAGTTTTCATAGTTTAATCCCTTTTCAAAAGCTTTTCAGAATAAAAGCTCTAAATGGTCCTCAGTATTAATTTGATGTGACTTCTGTACAATATGGTTTGAAACTCTCAGAAGCACATTTTTACAGCTTACCCTTTTTCACTGGATCAGTGTGTGGAAAATACCAGCTAAATGTTTCATGAAGTCTCTGCTGTAAGCCCTTTTTGTTGTCTTGCAGATGCTATAGCTTTCTAGTGAGTTTTATTTAGTACCATCATTATTAGATAATACTTAAGCCAGCTCAAAAACTCTACATATATTATTGTTCATTGAATTTAAATTTTAGGAAATATCACTTAAAACATAATTAAAAAAAAAGTATTGACCTGTGTCTTGAATCTCATTTGATGAGAATTTAGCTTCACCAGTAAACTGTGCATAATAAATGGTGATTGAGTTTAATGTAGTCTGTGTCTGTAGTCAATCAGATTTTTGTTTACATTTAGACAGGAATAGCTGGCTTTAGGGCTTTGGACACCATAGATAATTACATTTTTAAATGTTCATCTCTCAGTGAAATATTAATATGATGTATCTGATGAAAATAACAAGAAATAATGTAAGAGTTGTTCTGTCAACGTCTTTATCAGAATGAGAATGCATTTTCTGTTTGGATTGCCATATACGTGGTGACTGGTGAAACAAAAATCATGGCTATCCAGATCTTTTCATAACATGTGTCTCCTGTGGCTTTTTAAATTTTTTTTTTTCTTAAGAACTCTGCCTAGGATAAGAGAATTAAAATACTGATAAATGATGTGGAGCTGTATACTTTGCTTTGGTTTGATGCTTTTCCTTAGTTGCTCCCGTTTTAAGGATTTGGCATAAATTAGTATCATAAATTAATTAAATGGAACTAAAGTGTATTATATAAGCCTGTTTGAAGATATTCAGGTTGTTCTGAGCTCTAGATATCTGAAAGAATCAGAGTAATATGAGATCCAGAATGCCATAGATTCCTTGTTACTCATTTTTTAGACCAGGAAGAACCCAGTCACTTGACTATAGAAGCATTTATTCCAGGTACTGTTTGCCATGATTCTGTAACATAGGGTGTCAACAGAACTTGGATATTGAAGGTTTCCATCACTACTTTGCAGTACTCTGTCTTCCTGACTGCCATTACATGTATATATCCAACACGTGCCAGCTGCAATTTTCTTTTATCTGCATAGAATCAGAAAAGGTATTTCTTTTTAGAGTTTTGACATTCTGGACTCTGGAGAATTGCCCTTTACAAGACTATCATAGACTGAAATGAAGATTCATGGACGTTATTAAAAAAACTTCCCTATCATAAGATATCTTTTGTGATCTGATGTTACATGAGTGAGAAGCTGAAAAATACTTTATTATTTCTTCAAAATGAAGCTCGTGAGCACCTTATGCTGACTAAAAGTCCCGTTTGCATTCCTCCTAGATCCTTTCATTATAGGTTGTTTTGTTGTTTGTTTTTTTCACTTTATGTACTGTAGGTGGTCTGCAAGAAAAACAAGAATGCATTTTACAGCTTCAATACCAGAATTTACAGGTTGAAGGGCTTGCAGTTGATGAAGATTACCGGTCATTAGTTCTTATTTATCTACCATAAAATACAGTGATAGAAAAACTTCCTTTTTTTTTTTTTTTTTTTCATTTATTTCAGTAGGATGTTTTACAGATATACATGTGGACATGTCTATGTAAATTAGATAAAAATGTTGAGCTCTTGGTAAGCTATCAGTGTGGGTCTTAGCATCACAAACCTTCTGCCCACTCTAACAGAATTTATGTAGCCATAAGAGGAAATACAACAGCACGATTTATGCATCCATGTAACTTTGTGGAAGATCACTCAGTCACCATTTTGTGAGAGTGTCACAGATATCTGAAGCAGTGAATGGTAAACAGGCTATTCAAGTAAAGCCTGAAAAATCCTGTCAGCTACAGAGGTTGGAATTTTAGATAAAAAGACCTTTCACAGCATCAAGAATTAAATATTTCTTCTTAATTGCAGTAAATTTATACAGCATGAATTAAAAGCAATGAAACTTTGAAGGCTGCTAATCTAAAAAGCCTGCTAGTCTAAACTTTGAAATTTCCTGTATCAGTGCATATATTTTCACTACTATTAATTTTATACATTTCCCCCCTATTTCAAAATTTGTGTTTTCTTCTCTCTGTGTTGATGTAAAATATAATGTCTATTTATATTAAAATATGAAGTGACTTGGATTCTTCTTGTAACAAACTCACCATATACCTTATTTGTTTTGTTTTCTTGGTTTATTTGTTTGTTTGTTTTAAATTCCTTTCTAACTTCTAACATACAAAACAATTTACTAAACCTAGTTTAACTGTGAAAGGAACTTCAGTATAAAATCAGTTATGTAGTTATCCAGAGGAGGATCAGGGCCAGCTTTATTTCTTTCAGAAGGGCCATCTACACTTTTTTGTGTATAGTGAATTTAGTCCTCTTGAAAGATGCTAGATTGACAGCCCTGAAGAGCAAAATCCTTTATTTATGCATGAGCAGCAACAATTCTTCCTTTCCCACACTGCCCTCCTGATATGCTTCACCCATGACCTAAAGGATCCCCCTTAGAGGTGACAGCTTAGTAGCCTTCATACACATTCTCTCCTGCAGTCCTCTGCTGAGAGTGCCAACAGGAATGCCAGGGTGGTGATGCCTTTTTGCTGTGAACATTTGATAACTGCTTTTCAGGTCACAGTGGACATCTCATTTTTCCATAGGTTATTGAGTAGCAGTCTGAGGATGATGACTTTTAGGCTATTCAGGATGATGGCAAAGCAGAGGCCTTAAGGTAATTAAAGGCAAGACTAGGCTTTAGTTCAATTTTTGTAGATAGTCTAGTAAATGAGAGTCAGGTTCTCCAGCCTATTAGCAATTCTGTAATTGAGATAGTCCTCTAGAAGTTTTACAACACTACAAATGTTCCTCAGGCACTCGTCTTCTATTCACTGGAAAGAAAGATTATTTTCTGCAAGCACAAGTCACAGATAGCCTAGTTTTCTTCTGGCTTACAAAATGGAAAGCATAACTAATTTGATAGTGGAATGTACTAAGTTTAGTTTGACTCAGAGACCATATGGGCTAATTGAGTAGGTTTCTGATCTCATTTATGGTAAAGTAAATTTGAATTCAGCTTGAGTAGATACACATGAGCCTAAGTGCAATACTTGGTTATGTGTGTATAACTTATGTACTAGATGTAGGTACTTAGACCTCTATGAGACATGGTACAAAAGTATGTGCAGAATTATAATAGATCAAATAGTATAGTGCTAACAGAAACTCTAATTTATTTCCTGCAATAGATTTACTGATAGCATTTTGCACCAGTGATACACTTATATTGGAAATAAGTGCTCAGTGCATCTGAGCTGCAATTCAGTTGCCCACTTTCATGTGCATTTCAAGAAAAACATGCCATATTTTTAGTTATTTCAAAAAGTAACACATACATGTGTTTAAAAAAAAGTGACATTAAAAAGAAAGAAGGAAAAGAAGGAACTGTTGTCTTGTGCCAAATGGGCATATTTTCAGTATTCAGTGGAGTGTTGAAATATTCCAAGCTCTAAATAAGAATATACAAGCCTATGTATATGAATACACAAGCCTGTGTATATATGTTAATGTATTTTAGAATCCTTAATGGATGATATAAGTGTTAGATTAGTGAGATATTTCAGTTATGTCTACATTAAAATAATTACATGAAAAACTTGTTTCTACATTTCAGAATATGAGAACTGGAGTGTATACACACAGCTGCATGCAAAGCCGTCATCATGTTGCTAAAGGTTATCCTTGGCTCTTGGGAGAAAAAACCTTTAATTTCATCTCGATTGTTTCATATTTGTCAAAATGATTGTATTCCTAACAACCTCTATTGAAACCAAAAGAAAGGTGAAAAATAAATTATTTTAAAAAATACAGTTAAAATTTTGGAAATATTTTTACTTCACTTAAAATATTTAAAATGACAGCCAATCCTTTCATGAAAAAGTTATTCATCCAGAAAAAAATAGACAAAAAGATCCATTCCAAAATGATTGTCTCCTGAAATACACATTTCATTTGAGAGCACCACTTCATGAACTTGTTTGTGGTAGTGAATTATTTGAGAAAAAGTGTGGATTCTTAACATCATAATGAAGTCACTGCAGTTATAGCGACCATAAATTATTTTCCTCTCCTTCAATTGGGGGAAATATAGGGAAAAAAAAAAATTTTCCTCAGTTTCTGGGCTGTGCAATGCAGGAAGGAAATAAATAACAAAAAAACCCAAAACAAAACAAAAAAAAGAAGATTTTAATTTTATATCAAAGAAACCCTTGAGGTGGAAAGTTAGGGAAAGCTGCATGGGTTTGTAGCACACAAAATGTCGCTTGAATTTTGCTGCTCAGTAGTTTGATATACTCATTTGCTGATGTGAAATGACGAGGGCTTAGAAAGCAGGGTTTTGTTTTTTAGCTGTCTGTAGACCTAGTGGGGCCTTGCAGAACCCAGTCAGCAGGTCATTAACTCTGGAGAAAACAGCTTGCATTAATATGCTCTAATCCGGTATAATTAGTCAAATTACTGCACGCCGACCGGCTTGTCATGTGTTGTCAGATTTGGCATGCAGGCAGGATCGCCAGGGTCCCTCTGGAATGCCACCCTGGATCAGGGAGAAGGACTCTAGTACTGTGGGTTTCTTGATGAGGAAAGCAAACGGGATAAGCAGTCATAGCCTCACAGAAAAGAAAGGAAAAAAACAAACCAAAACAAAAACCCCAAACACACAAACAGACAGTCCATTATTATTTTGTTAAAAATGAGGGGAATCTGTGTTGTGGGGACTATTTATGGTTGATGCCTACTGTTAGACATAGGAAGTGTTCAGTTGCCTTTTACAAATTCTATGTACCTAACAAAACTGGAGATCCGCTGTACTGTATAAGATTAGCATTCATAAAAAGATTTAAAATAAATAATTACAAGAGGATCAGCTACAAATTACCTACCACGCTGTGACACAGATTATTAAACTACCAGCGTGTGTGTGTGGGGGTGTGTGTATGTGTGTGCTCGTGCATGTGTGTATGCCCCTTTTTCCAGTAGGGGAGGAGGTTATTAAACTATAAAAGGGCCATATTAGCATAAATTTACAAGAGCTCTTGTTCTGGCGGCATGATAAAAACCTGTGTTACCTTTGCATTAACACTGAATTGCTTGTTGTGCTTTTGGCAATGACAGATAAGTCAGTGTAATTCCCCATCGCAACGGAAATGATGCTCCAGATTCCAAACGCATCCTGAAGATGTCACTGACAATAATCTTCAAAGAACGGCCAGTGAAAGTGGGCTGTATGTTTGCAGGATGATATACTGCAAATGACAGGAAGAATTATGTGAGTGAAGACGAATCTGTAACATATTATTAAGCAATTTCACGAGAATAACAGGGATAAAAGGATAATGGATGAGGGTGTCATTATTACCTTCATGTAGAGGGAAAGCAAAAGCAAAGGTAGAGAGACAAGATTAATTGAGGAAGGGTGAAGCATTCATTGCTCATCAGCTCTTTTGTACTCTGGTCTTGAAATTCCAGACACAAAAAATAAAATAAAAAATTGCTCAGGGCTGCATTTTAATGCAGCTGGCAAGACAGAGCTGAAAACTGACAGGGCACTTTTTAGTCACCTCCCTATTTCTATAAACATACAACAGCTATACTCCTGAGGTCTTCCCATGGTCAGAACGCTACACTATAGGGTGTTCTTTTTTTGCCACAGCTACTGTTTTTAATTGTGCTTCCAAACTCGGTAGTTTTATCTGTCGATGGTGTGGAACTGAGCAGGTTCCCTGCACGTTGTTTGCATTGTACAGTTGCAAATGCAAACAGACTGTACATAATAGATGTCAGCAGAAGGGCTTCTTCTGAACACAAAGGCAAGCTGGAGTGTCCTGCAACGTTAGTAACAACATAAAATTATGTCAAAGTATCAGGGCTTTACTAGGTTTTAATAGACAAGATGAAGAAACAGGAAGTCATTTGGCAGTTGTGCAGACCAATCCTGAAGTGTTAACTCAAGTATAATTCCTGTCAAAGTCAAGTTTTGCTTACTCAGAGAGTTATCACTGGGTCAGTAATTTCAATTACTGTCCTTATTTTCTCCGTATTCTCAAATCAGCACTGATTTTACTGCAGGATATAGTTTTTAAAATATTCCATTTGCTTTTAAAGATCTTGGTACATAAGACAGTCTATTAAAATTATTTAAACATTGTATAGATACAGAATTTTCAGATGATAATGTCACCTTCCCTGTATACATTTTAATTTCAAAAGCAATGTTGAGGGCCTGGGTAATTAAGATCATGTAGCTATTAATATTCAGAGAATGGTTTCTCAATTTTAAACCTTTGTAGATGAAAAAAAAAGGTATTCAAATGATTTTTTTTTCTATGCTTATTTCATATGAGTAATTTTGATTAACTAAACTGAGGTGATTTTTTTCCTTAATTGATAGAAATTATTCCAAAGTTTTTACACCAAGAGAGAGAGGAGAAAATTAATTTCTCAGCTACTCTCTGTAGGGGCGAGGAAAAAGTTTTTTTAAGGACTTTGGTACTGTAAGGGAGCGTGATGAAAATCTGCAGCTTGATCAGGAAAAAAAAGAAAATATGCCTCAATCAATTGTTTTTTCTAGTGAAAATTTTGTTTGATTTCCTTAATTTCTGTATTTCTTAAACTGAACTGCTCATATACGGTAAAGGGCATATACAGGATTTCAGAAAGACTAGCTAAGGTCAGCAGCACAGACTCACTCACTGGCAGAGTCTGAAACCAAGTTACCGGGAGAGGATTTTTTCTGCCACCTCATGCGTAATAGCAAGATAAACAGAGAGGAGTACTGGAGGACAGAAGGGAGTTGGAAGCTGGATTAGGTTGGGAAGGGGCTGCACTTTATTGCAGCAGGTTTATCAATCATTGATGGTTAATCAATAATTGACAAATATGTGTGTGAAAAGAATCAAGAGCAATTATGTTCAGTGTTATGCTTTGATAAATTAAGCACAAGAGTATGGGAGAAGGTTGTTAGGTTGTTTCAGCAAAGCTGTGCTGCCCAGGAACCCAGTGATGCTGTGAGAAGTCTAACAGGACTATGGGACTCTGTTTAGGTTCATTACAAAGGTTTTCTTAGTAATCTGCAGAATCTCATGTTGAGATACTTACTTCTCACAATAGTCTTGCACATTGTAACTTAGAAGCTGAGTGATCCTATGGGAAGAACACATTTCTGTGTTTGATAGTTCAGATCATGCTCCTTTTTGTGGATTTTACTTGTTCGTAGTATGTAGTATGGTTGTTGCCTTTAGAAGTCTAGAATCATTTTCTTTATCAGTAAATAATTATCAATAGATAATGGCAGTGGTCAGATAACCCTTGTGGATTTTGCTGTACACCTTAATTTTACAATGTCAACATGTGGCATATGCCTCAGGTAGCTTACAGTTACTGGTGATTATATTCAACCAGGAAAGAATCCAGCTTGACAATGGGATTCGCAGATGAGTTTGCTTGACTCATCATTATGAAAGAAATCTCATCCTGTTACACCCAAATTATTCATATATGGCCCAAACTAAGCAGGGTAGAACACACTGACTGCAAAACTGGCTTTATAAGAAGTTTTGGACAAGTATCTGAACTGATGTGTTCATATTAAACTGAGGCGTAATTCTCACCCACGGAACCAGTGGGACATCCTGACAAGGCAAATAGCGATGACTTCATTGTATGGTATGTTGTATGGTTGTCTGCTATCACCACCTTTCAGGGCATATTTAGTGTTTTATTATTGTGCTTTGTCTACCCAACGCTTTCTGTCTTTATTGCCTCATAGTTTGGATAACGTGATGCATTCAGTTTCTTTCTGTCTGTTTGGTTGTGCATAGGGCTGCTTCCTCCACTTTTTAGTTTCTCTCTGATCAGAGTTCCTTTTGATCCAGAGCTACTGAAACCAGTGGAAAGACCTGGAATGATTTCAGTGGGTTTCGAATAAAGCATAATCCTAAAATCAAGCACCTCTGCAATTTTAATTGAACTTTTACAGTTTAATGTCCATGAAAGTCCTTAGACATTAGTAGGTTATTAGACTATTAGTAGGTTCCAGAGGTGTAGAAGTACTGCTATCCTCATCTGAACTGGATCATTTATCATGGACATAAACTCAGTTAGTGAATACAAGTTCCATCTAACGCTGTGTTCATATTATGTTAGCTAATACTGTCAGAAGTTTTACTTGAAATATTTGTTGAAATATGTGATGTCTCAGTTCAGTATTTTAATTTCCACCTCCTTGCCCTCTAGTGGACAAACAAGCTTATTATTGTTAGAGCCCAACACATCTGAGACAGCAATTACCCATAACCTTTTGGTTTTACTCTTTGGTTGGGATCTATTTAGTTTGTCTGTACTGAGGCAGGAAAAGGATACTTCCTGAAGTTATTTGGTGTAAGCTTATGTAAAAAAAAAAGGAATGTTTGTAGGAATATTTTGCTCAGATCATGGCCGAATCAGACTGACTCTTCCCATATTCTAATTTTTAATAACAAGTTGAAAAATCATACTTATGGGTTCATTCCAATATAAAATTCCAAAAAGCATTTCAAGTGTTTCAATTTTTATGGAACTAGTTAACATTTTCCATTGTAGAATTTGTATCTGTTTTCTAAAATATCAAAAATACCCAAAGTTTTTTCCTGCTTAGAGAGAAAGCTGTTTCAACAGCAACCAACTGATTTTTAAAAATCTGTTCCAAGAATAATGCTCTCACTGATTTTTTTTCCCCAATATAGCTTGACTACCATATTCTTCATGGTAAATATGCTGCAATCTAATGGTGCAGGAAACTCATGTCACTCTTGGACACTGCACTAGAAGATTGAAATGGCCAAAGAAAGGGTTGCTGTTTTCATTCACTGAAGTTTTCCACAACTTGTTCTGTTTATATTTTTCAATCTTTTACATGAATGATACCACAGACTTATCAGAATGAACTATTAATGCCAGGAAGGAAAAATGTATGTATCTAGTCCTCCTCCTGAAGCAAATAGGTATTTCTTCACATCATTTCCTTATACATGGGTGAAACACTGTTGTATGGGAAAAGCAAGTAAGGTCACTTCATAGGTTTCTGACAGGGAGTACCTGTGTGTAGACCCAAGCTTGGACTCTAAAGTACTTCCAGCTTCTACATCAAACTTCCAAAGGTAACAAGTGTTTAGAGCATTCGGAATTTTTGCAAACAAGTCCAAAATCAGCAGTCCTATTTATAATGGCTAATGTATCATATTTAAATGCTGCTTGTAGAGCAATGATATAAAAACTACTCTCATTTATTTAATATGGTGTTAAACTTTTCAATTATTTGTAATAATTCATGTACGACTGATTCTTCAGTCAACAACACTGATACAGCTCATTCAAGTGATTCACTGGGTTAGCATTAAAATTAACATAGGAAAGATTTTACTCCAGTTCAGGCTTACTTTCCCTAATTTTTTGTGTCTTCATTTTGCCTAATGCTTTGTAGCAGAAAAGGCAGGGAAGCGATTATGGTGATTTTTCCAGTGCTCAGTGTTTTCAAAGTGTATCCTCAGTCTTGTTTCAGTTTCTTGTTGTACTTTCAAAGCAGAAACACATCTTTTAGCTAACACTTTAGAGTACAAAATGCAAAAAAATGCAAACGCTCAAAAATAAATTATGCCTTTTTTCCCCCCCAGATGCTTAAGTGCTACTACACTCCAAGAGGATGTATAGATTTAAATTACTTTTGTGTGCTTGACAGAGGTACCTAAAAGTGAATAGAGCATTATCAGAAGATATGGTGATTAACATTAAATTTGGATAAAAGAACGTTGGATGCATATCATGATAGGAAAAAAGGTTAATATTTTAAAGTGAGGCTAAAGGTTGACAGGAGAAAAATTGAGTTAGTTTGCAAAAAAGAAATTTGTTTCTTTAAGTGAAAATTGGGGTCAAGAGGCCAGAGCTCTCTGCTTCAACAGGAATGAAATAAATTAAATAATGCCACCATAAAGCATCGGTGTATAAGCTAATGATAAAATAGTACATGCTGGTTTTGAGAAAGATACTGTCTATAAGGAAAAAAAAGATCTGTAGAAATGCTCTTTCAAATCAGTGAGTTTGGGGGGTTAAAAAAATGAAATTTTAGCATTCTTTTAAAAATGTGTAGTTTTTTTATTTTGAGGCTTTTAAATGTATGCAATACCTTTAGTTATTAATAAAACCACTAATGCTGATGTCCAGAAAAAAAAAAGTAATCTTTAATAATTACATTCAGTCTGGCAGAAATTGATGGCATTTCAGATGGGTGCACTATTCCGTACCACTTCATGATCCAACTGATGTGTGATGTTAGATGATACTTCCCCATCTTAAATCAACAGGAGTTGACTGTTTTTCTTTTGTCTGTACAAAGTAATCCTTGTGTATGTTAAAAAAAAATGTAAAATATTACATCATTCTCTAGTCATATAAAAATAACAAATACAGCAGATAAGAAGTCTATCAGTATGATTGCCCTTCATCATGTAAATCTTTGCCTTGGAGAGGCAGAGCTGGGTAGCTAGTTTACTATCATCATCAGGACAGTATGGCATGCTTTAGTTTCTCCTCTAATAAGGAGAATAATTTCCTCTAATAAGCATACTTTTTTCCCCGTTGTCTTTGTCAAATTAATTAAAATTCTCTAAAAAAAACCCCTTTTTTGAAAAACAAACAATAATCAAACAAACAAACCCCTACAAATCCAACCCAACACAACAAAAATAAAAAACCACTTCAACAAACCCAACAAAGAATCCCCCCCCTTTTTTTTTTTTTTTCAATTTTCTGCTCTTTAAAGGATTTTTGCAGTCTAGGTGGCTTATGTGTCAAAACGTTAACAGATTTTGTGGCAGCACTTGCATCTACTGTTACATTTTTCAGACTTAGAAGATGATTAGGGGATTGTAAATTGTAAATTATATTGTTCTTGTATCTAGAGTTCCTGTGGAAGTACACTTGCATCTATCCTGCTCATAGAAGAGATTTCTGGGTTTATGTATGCAATTATCTGTTTACATTTGAATTTTTCCTCTCAAGTCTACAGATAAGTTTTGAGTAATGGTCAGCTCTGCTGTGTATCTTCTTGCATGAGTTTTTCAGGTTGGGGCCTCAATGGAGAGTTTTAGGCTTTGCTGGAAGATCAAGAGTCACCACTTCTCACTGGCATTGGCAGTGAGGGCTGCATCCAGTCTCAGCTTTTATTTTCCACAGTTCTGGCTGTAGTCTCTATGTTGTGAAAAAGATGATTCCTCGTCTCTTCCCAGGAAAGTAAAATTATGCCTAATTGATGCCTAATACCTCAAAATGGAGGAAATATTTCTGATTGGTCTCCAGGTTAAAAAAAAATGGTTTGTCTTACTGGCTTGAACCATCTCATCTGCACAGAAACATCAGGGTGGCTGTGACTTTAGTCAGTGTATATCTGCAGCTGAATCTAGATATTACCCTTCCATCTGGGGTCATAGTTTGTTTTAAAAGAGTTATGTATGAATTTTCTCTAAATTGTAGCAGAGGGTCATGAATTAGTGTCTAAATGTGGGTTTGACAAGATTATTTTAGTCTGTATTTCATGCCAGAAATAAAGATGAATAGAGATAGCAAGCTTTTAAACAGACTGTCTGACATCTATAATGTCAGAAGAGAGTGAATGAATGGCAGAATGCAATAACAGATCTTCATTTTTCATTATTTTATAGGGATTAGGTGGACCTACTCACATTCATAATTTCTTCCTAAAATAATTACTAAGTACTACATGAACCAGTCAGTTTTCATCCTTGTTACATTCCAGAAATTATTGACTAAGATGTACTTATTAAGAAACATATGATATACTTTGATTTAAATTTAGGAGGTGATAAGATACATTTAGGTAACACTTTGCACTTTCAATTTACCTGAATATGTATTTTTAAATAATTTGGTTTGTGTGTAGACCACATGATTTGGTTTAATGCTTATTGGGGGAACTACTTTTTTTTTTTTTATTATTTCTTCTAAATAGGAGCTTTCAGCCTCCCTTTCTGCGGATTTAATGATTATTCGATTTCTGCAGCAGAGATCTATGTTAGCAGTTTTCGATTATTAAATTTATGGAGCGGAAATCTCTGTTGGCAATTGTTGAATGAGAAAGACAGTATGCCTACCAGTATACTATTTCATTATAGCTCCTTTGAAGATACTTGTTCAAGGTTTTCCTTTTTGTTTATTCATAGCCTGTGTATAAATAGGAAAGAAGCACCTTTGCTGAGGCTGTGGACTCTAATACTTTGCCTATAAATTGTTGCTCTTGGTATAAATACTGATTTCCAGCCCCACCATTAGTTCTTTGTCAGATTTTTCCCAAATGATAATACAAACCCTAGCATGATAGTTATGAAGAGAGATAATAATCAATGAACCCAGCTTCTTTGAAATAATAAACCCACGTACCGTTAGCCATATATTTTTGTAAGTATAGCTCTGCCAATGGTTGTAGATATCTTTATATATATGTTGGAAAAGATTGTGTATACACAGTAATAAACACAGTGAAATCACAGCCAGGTACTGCAAATGCTCGCTCATTTTGCATTTTCTGCAACCGCTGACATTATTATTTTAGTTGCTCTTCTTTTTGATAAAGGCACAAACAGTTCCACGAATAGAAACAAGCATGAAGTACTGGGAGCTTTTAAAACTGTGTTTGTTTCCCTCTCCCCTCCCCCCACATCTCTCTCTCTCTCTCAAAAAAAAAAAGGGTCTGTAATTGAAACGAAAGCATTGTTTCTCTCCTAATCTCTTTTTTAAAATTTATTATTATTATTATTATTTTTATCTCTTTCTTTTCCTTGAGCCCATCCTGTCAGGCTGCAAGCGTGAAAGTTATTTTCTGGTGGTGTGATTAGATTGGGGCTGAACTCTCCAGCTGGCAGGCCTGTCTGTGACTGGCGGCGGCCTGTCCCCAGTGCTTGTCATCTCCTGACATGCCTGACAGGATGGGGACAGCAGCCCCAGACAGGTTCATTAGATGGTGTTTTCTACAGCTGGGCTAAAAATAATAACAACAACGAGGAAAAAAGAAAAAAAAGGGAAAAAAAAATAGGCCACACTTTGTCAAGGCCCAGGCAATAGAGGCCCTTCTTGTTGGTTTAAACCAAGGCCTTGTTTTGACAAATTCTGATCTATGTGGTTTTTACATTTTCTGACACATTTTTGTTTTCTTCCCCTTTGGCCTGCACTCTTTGCACTCTGCCTTGTTGCTGCTTCAAAATCCTAACACCGTGTTCCCGAGAGAGCAAGGAAGATGCTTGCGGAGGGCTTGAAAGAAAAATAGAGCACCACAGTGAAACAGCAATAAGTGTTCATTTCCATGGTGATCAGCCCAGTGGCACAAAAAACAACCTTGGGACTCTCCATAAGCCAATTACAAGAAAGGTTAAGAGTTTTATAGTGCCAGAAACATGCCATCTACATGAGAAAATAGCATCATTACTAGCAGTCGATGCTGTTAAATACATTGGTGTCTGGTGGTGCCAGAAATGTAAACTGGTTATATTATTTTGTTTTCTTTGGAGGCTGCCAGAGTTTTCTGGTGGTGTTGTCAAGCTTTGGTGCAGTACATCAAAAATCTCCATGGTTGTAGATTATAAAACAATTCAAACCAGTAATAAAACAGTTTGAAAGTATTAGGCACATTCAGTGTCACAACACTAACTAAATTTATTCAGAGTATTTTACAGATTTGTATCAAATCTTCATTTTAGATGTTTATTATAAAAGCACAAAAGATGTACATGTTCTATAATTAAAGAATTTCCCTTAAAATATTTTTTAATTAAAAAAAAACAACCCATGTAATATTTTAGATTTTCTATTGCAGTTGCGTGGTACCTACTGACTCCTTTAATTTGCAGACTGGTGACTGTAGTTTGACTTTGAGGTTACCTGCTGTTTTTCTCAGGGAGTGTCACTCATTTTACATTTTACAGCATGCTGGTGTGTAAAACACTTCTCTAGCTACAGGGGGAAAAAAGGAAGATGTTTACTATTTTGCTTACTTTGCCCTACTGCTTAGGAGCGTGGAGAGCATTACAACATTTTCTTGTTTTCTGCCTTTGGTTGCTTGCAATGTGAGTGCTGCGGCTGAAAACCAAGCCCTTCATTCACAGAAATCCTGCCACTTACCTTTCCTTTGTATTGTTAGTTACTGCTGCTTTAGTTCATGGTCTCTATGACAACTGTTTAAATTGGGATGGGCAACTGTCATCTGGAGTATTACTGAAAGAAAAGTGTTAGTGAGCACACAGTTCCATAGATAGAGCATTTCAATATAATCCAATTTTAATTGAGCTCCAGAGACTTTGATGTGCTGCCGAAGGTTGGGAGAGAGCTATTCCAGGGAGAAATTAAAGCAGCCCAGCAAGGCTTCACTACTCCAGACTGTCACCATTTTAAATAAGCATTAGCATCAGACTTAACCTTCCCCTATGAAACATCTCACTTTTTTTCCCCCAGCTTTTTTTTTCCCCCCAATTCATATAAAGGCAAAGACACTTTCATCTTTGCATATACATTTCTATATTCCCTTAATTAAGTTTGAAAAGCATGTACTGGACTTGAGACACATTAGACTGTCTATTGGACCTTGCATTGCAGTTCATAGAAAGAAACAGAAGCAGAGTGAAGATTAATTTCCAGCAGTCAAATGGCATGTGTTGGGCATTCTAAGATCGCCCTAAAAGTCATCCAACCTTGTGCTATAAAGTTGAGTGGGAACTGATTTTACCTTAGTTTCATCATTAATTCCCTTTGTCATGTAAATGAAAAAGAGCCAGTAATCTCATTGTAGACTCTTACTAACAAAACTAGGTTCTTTCTGTAGCTATGTATCCACTGGCTGTTGAGGTTTGGTTTTTTGTTTGTTGGTTGGGCTTTTGTAGTGCATAATAGCCAGATATAGTCATGTAACAATTAAGGTAACAATTAGCAGACTTATCTCTGTGTTTGTACAGTGAGGAGATTGGAAGGTGAATGTAAACTGTTGAACTGTTGAATTAAAATCTCTCATAACTGCTTCATTTAAACTATATGATCCTTTTTGTTTCTCTCACAACTATGTATACATACAAAAAAAAACCTTCTAAAATGAAAGAGTTTCGTAATAATGAATGAAACTTGAGAATCACTGTATGTTTTCTAAGATTACAGTATACATTGGATACCATTGCATTTTAGAGAGCTAAGACGCATTTTGACATGATTAATTTCCCTGGCCTTCAGTTTTCCTTTCTTTCTTTTGTTCTTTCGTGCTTTCTTTCTTTTATTCTTTCTTTATTTCTTTTGTTCTTTCTTTCATTCTTTTGTTCTCCATTAATTTTTTTCCTCTATAGCTGATTTTTTTTGGCTTTCAATGAAAAAAAAAAAAAGGCAAATTTGCAAGATGCTGAGCTCTCTTTCTGGGTGCTCAGTGCTTAGCTTATCCTTCAAATGGTAGGGGTTGAGATGCTCAGCTGCAAATAAAAGATTCATCTTGCAAAATCAAATCTATCAGAGCTAAACTATTTCATGGGATGCTTCATTTCTGTAGAAGGAATGTGATAGATATGCATCAAATCTGACCTTAATGGCAGTAGAAATGGAACCGATTGCAGTGTGGACAGTAATCTGTCTGTACAAGTTATAAGGTTTGTTGTCTGCTAAAGCAATTAGCTTGTAACCTGTGTAAAAGAAAGGTAAGAGTCTAGATTGATAGGAGAATTTGAATAGCTGGCTGTTGCAATATATTAAAAACCTCTGGAAATAGAAAATCCCTTTTTAAAGCTTAAGATAAATTCCTTTTTATTTTAATTAAAGAAATTTTAATAGTAAATTAATTGAGGATATTTGAGGAACCCTTTTTCAACTTGGAATGGCACTGTTTTTCATAGTTGCGCGGTACCCAGATGTCCATAAAATCTAAATACCTTCTATGGTGGAGCAGCTTATACTGGATAAAATCAAAGACACGTTCACACAAAGTATCTCTACATGCTGACAGGTGTTGCAGTAATTTCATACTGGGAACCTAGAGTTCACCACAGGAAAGCCTGTGAGTATGCCCGAATTTAAGACATGCAGGTTTGCATTCCAGCTGGCTAAAAATCAGAAGAGGAGGGAACTGTATGTTAAATCTGCTATAGCACTTTTTCCTCTAGCTCTCACAGACATTGCAAGATTCTGTGCACCAGAATCCATTTTTGATAGTCAACTAAGGAGATAATATTACTCCCATTTTTCGTGAGATTTTTTTGTACTGGATTAGGCCCTCCCTTTACATTGTTCTAATTAAACAAGATTATAGTTGATGTGGAACTACACACAGAATAAACAGAATTCGCATACTGAAAATATTAGGTAAATGTGGCCACTGTTATTGCAAGAAGTATAAAAATAATTCATGAAGTTTCTATGTGCTGTTTATATTCAATACCTGCCAATTTCTGCAATTTTAATATTTTGTGCAGATTTTTCGGTGCTTAATTATTGTATCTGATTTAAAGGGGGAAAAAAATGTTCCTTAAAGCAAATATAAAAGGCATAGGTATGTTTTACCTAATTTTAAAGCAAAATAGGTGTAGTGAAATGCCAACTAGTCAAATGATTAGCAGCAGGCAGTTTGCCAGCACTCCAAGTTAAAATTGTCAGACAAAACTTTGCAGTTCTTTCCTTGCACACTTAGTAATATAAGATAATGTTTCTTATATAATAATAGAAAGCATAGTAGAATTTTGATTGTTGTTGGAACTGTTGATTAAGTTTTTCCCAGTGCTATAATTCCTTGTCTTCTCCATCAGTTCAAAAGAAACCCATCTTAGGCTCATCTTAGGCTCATGGATATCAGTTGGTATGAAGAAGTTTTGATGATGTGTGTTCACCATAATTCATAGGCAGTGTAATTGTTCTTTAGGGACATTAGAGGGTAACATAGCGTAGAGTAGCCTTATCTTCCAGGAGTTAGTAGTCCTCCAGATCCAACACTTCTGGGCACAGCCGAGGGTATGACAGCTGTAGATTTTTTTTAATTTCTTGAGGATTATGCTCAGCTGTTACAAACTGTAATACAGAAAGTTTGGGGGTGGTGAAGATGTTGTAGATGTATAATACTGATCACTTCATAAATACATATAATTGTATTTTGTTGATGAAAATAAATTTCTTTAAAGAGTAATTTGTTGCTAACATTTTAGCAGTGTATATATTACTCCAATTATATGACCAAATGTTGGCAGTATAAAAAGAGTTTTTGTGTATGAAGTCAACAGCAAAGTATTACTGTTTTATGGTCAAGGAAGAAATATTAGGAGCAGAATGGGAAAAAACATGCTCTGTAATAAAGTGTTACCTTCTAATTTCCCCCCAGTTTAAGAGGGACATTGAGATGCTTGAGCGTGTCCAGAGAAGGGCACAAGCCCTATGAGGAGAGGCTGAGGGAGCTGGGATTGTTTAGCCTGGAGAAGAGGAGGCTCAGGGGAGACCTTATTGCTGTCTACAACTACCTGAAGGGTGGTTGTAGCCAGGAGGAGGTTGCTCTCTTCTCTCAGGCAGCCAGCACCAGAACAAGAGGACACAGCCTGAAGCTACACCAGGGGAAATTTAGGCTCGAGGTGAGGAGAAAGTTCTTCCCTGAGAGAGTCATTGGCTACTGGAATGGGCTGGCCAGGGAGGTGGTGGAGTCGCCGTCCCTGGAGCTGTTCACGGCAGGATTGGATGTGGCACTTGGTGCCATGGTCTAGCCTTGAGCTCTGTGGTTGGACTTGATAATCTATGAGGTCTCTTCCAACCTTGGTGGTACTGTGATACTGTAATTGCTTTTATGTATCTTAATTCATACTCATTGTGCTCTAAATCAAATATGAAACTGTTAAAATCCAAGATGCTTGCATATATCTTCTATATGACATTGAGTTCACATCTTTAAAAAGAGAGGCATAAACCTGCCTTTCTACCTGTCATTTTTTAGGAAATGGGTAATGTTTAACAAAACTCAATTTTTACATTTTTCATCAAACCAATTATAGGCCTTCAGTTATTGTCGTATTAAGGATTTGCTTCATGGTACATTTAAGTCTTCAGACATTTTTTATTGCATTGCACTTTTGAACAAGTATGTTGGCGTGCAAGCTCTCATTAAGAAAGAAGGTGCTGAGGATTTTATGACTTAATTCTTAAGAAAGAATACATGATGTACTTGCAGATAGCATACATTATTTTTTTCTTCAAACTATTACTACATTTTTTTTTGCCTTTTCTGTGTCATAGAATTTAAGTGCAAGGAAAATACTTAAACATATAAAGATAAATTAAATACAGTTTCAGAATGTAGCAGAACATGATTTTCATCTCGTCCTTTCTGATAACTGGATGGACAACACATTCACCTGGAAACTGAGGAGCTTTGTTTCTTTCCTGTTTGAAGGGAGCAGTTTGCCTTGTATGTTGGCAAATTATGACTAACAAGCATTGCTTGTTCTGCAGTCCTTTCAGAAACATGGCAGGAGTCAGAGAGCTTCTCTTTCTGTTGTTTAATCAGTTGTAAGTGTGTGGGAGCTTGCTAGGAGCTGCTTGTCACTGTCTTTCCTTGGGGCAGCAGATGATGCAGCTGACTGACGCAGTGTCCATTCTCGACCACTGAGGAGCACTCACCCAGCTGTGTCCTCTCATTCAGAATACAGCAGAGAGGTGGAACGGACACCACTGTTGGGAAGGCTGTTACTTGGGTTCACATACCTTTGAGATAGAAGGGAAAGGAATCTGTCTATCCCAACTTCTAGCTTTAGGCAAAAGAGAGCTTGTTTGTTTTCATGATGGTTTTTTATTTTAGTCTTCCATTTTTTCTCAGCTAAAAAGCTCACAGATTCCATCAAATCTACCAAATACTTAATAAAACTGCACTTTTCTGTCAAAAATTAATTGAATGAAACAATGTCTGGGTTTAGTTTCAAGTTAAAAGCATTTATCAACACTATCTTCTCCCTGGATTTGTGAATCTAATCTGTGAACTAATTGAGTTTCTCTACTTTGGATTTTGCTCCACTATTTGTTTCCTCAGTGTCTGTTTTAAGTTGGTCTGTGCCCTAATATGGCTCTAGAATGTATTTGTCTTTGGTTCCTGTATGCACTTTTGCCCTCCCTAGACACCATCAGCTTTATTCTCACTTTTAGAATCTTTAAATGAGCTGAAGCATCTGCTTAAAACAGTAATTGTTAGAATTTAGTCTGGAAGTAGAGCCTAGAAAAGACTTCTTGCAACCTTTTCTGAGATGGTAATATCTAACTCTTCCACCTTTTCCTGATGCTGTTCTTCCTAAGAATTTCAGTCTATTGCTGGCATTTCAAGAGCTGTCTAAAATGAGTCTGTTTGCATGCTGCGTAGAAGGGAAATCATACCAAAACACCTAAATGTGTGGCACCCATGGCATGAATAATAAAAATAATTCTTATTCAGGATTCTCTTTTCATAAAGGTACTATCTTCCAATTTCTGTAGCACCTATCTTTCTATTTAAAGTTATGCATTGATATTTCAGAAGAGCAGAGTTAGAAATAATGCATTTAGAATATGTAAAATATTATCTTTGGATTTTTTTTTTGATCTGGATATTAATATTTAGCAGCAATGTTTCCATATTTAGAGGCAGTTGGTTTTTTTTCTCTAATAACATTACTGCAGCTGCTTCTCAAGAAATCCCCATGTCCTTTCCATTAGTTTCCTCAAACAGAAAATCGTAACATGCAAAACCATTTTACCAATGAAAAGAGGAAAATGTCCTGAAAATGGGCCAACTTCAAATATTTTTTTCAGATTACTGAAAACGAGTAGTGGGAATAAGAGTGTCAGTTACTTTCAGCTGAGTGGGCATTGCTTTAATGGATACTGAAGGGGTGCACTCACCAGAGAAACCAAATTGAGAAAAGGCTGGGGTGAACAGAACCTTATGTTCTATTCCAAGAAAAGGGGCCTCTTGAAAGCTTAAAAAAACATTGGAAGTAGAAGTATAAGCTGAGAAAAACTGGCATGGAAGTAAAGTCCAAAACCACAAAAATAATATCTGCATTTTTTAGATCCCTGAAGAGGAGAAAAATGAATCAGGAGTGCCAATATTTGTTTTTTAAAAAAGCTTTTTGAAACTTATGCAAATGGAGAAATTACAATGGCAGACAGTACTCAGCTGAACCTGCAGAACATAGGATCACAAGAGCTTTGTGGGGAAAGTGTTTAAGGCTTACAATAAATTTTACACAGAAGCATGTTGAAGTGAAAGAGAAACCTTAAAGAGAAAATGAGAACATTGTCCTAGACCAAGGTGGGCAGAGAAAAAAAATGATTACATGATATGTTGGTGAGATTTTGGACGTGTTTACTCTTGGGTGACTATGGGAATTGAGTCTGAGAGGATTTTCATAGAGTAACTTAAATGTATGTAAAATACAAAGAAAATACTAAGTCAATGAACTGAAATATTAAACTAATTAGAATTGTCCTTCCTGTTTAGGTTCTCAATTTCCCATTTCAGAAAAGCAAAATACAGGGTGTTACTTACCCAGATTTGGAATTTCTAAAATATATTTTCATGTTACATTTACATATCCTGGCATGATATATCCCTTTGCATGCTGCATGCCTGCTTTTCCTGCTTTAGTAGTTTGGCCCTGGCTGGCGGCCACATGCTCACCAAAATCACTCAGTCACTCCTCTTCTTAGATGGGCAGGGAAGAGGGAAAATATAAGAAGAAGCCCATGGATCAGGACAGGAGCAGTTTAACAGAACAAAAGCAAAAGCCATGTGCACATGCAAGAGCAAATGTTATTCTCTGCTTCCCATCAGCTGATGATAGTACACCACTCCCTGGGAAAGCAGGGCTTCAATACACATAGTGGTTGTTCCGGTTGACAAACGGCATCAGCAAATGCCCCCACACTTCCTTCTTTCCCATAGCTTTTATATCTGAATTCACATCATATGGTGTGGAATGCCCCTTTGGTCAGTGTGGGTCAGCTGGCCTTATTGTGTCCCGTCCCAAATTCTCGACCACCCCTCGGCCTACTATTGAGGGGGGTAACATTGAAAAATCACAGCCTTGGTGCTGTGCAAGAACTGCTGAGCAGTAGCCAAAACACAGGAGTGTTATCAACACCCTTCCAGCTACCACTGCAAAACACAGCACTATGAGGAGAACTAACTCCTTCTCAGCCAAACTCAATACACCTGCAAAATCTGAAAGTTCATCATATCCAGTACTTTATCAAACACTTTTAAATTACAAAATGCTCATTCAATATGGCATTTCATAAACTCTTCAGGTTGTGGATCCATGCCATTAATGCCTGTCATTTCAGCCTAGTTTAGAATACATGAAGCAATCATGCAATTGCCATGTACTTACAATGAGTTCTGTATTGTAAGATGGCTCTGAGTTTGCTGTATGTGCACAGGAGCCATTTGTTTTTAATCTGTTGTGGTGATTTTGCACTACACAGTATTTGAGATTTACCCCCCAAGAAGTAAATTACTGTGCTTACTTAGAATTTGGAAGTGAAATGAAATCATTATTTACAAAAGTAGGCTAAATATAAATGGAATTATTATTTATGAGAGTAGGCTAAATATAAAAGGTAATGAACATACACAAATACACATACAACTAGACAATAGCCCAGCTACCCCCCAGACACAATAGCTCAGAGCCGGTCCTGTACACTGCAGCCCAGAGGCCTTACCTCCTACTGCAATAACTCAAACAGTGATTGACACAGGACAAGTAAAGCAAAGTTCAGAGGAGAGAGAAGGACACACTGTAACTCCAATTATTCAGACCAATGAAATGGGATAAAGATGTATCTTATGTTTTGTTCAGCCCCTTGAAGTGTCCACCCCTTGGACTCTCTCAGATTCTCTGGAAAACTTGTATGTACAATTTACAATTAAGGCATTAGTCTTAAACCTGTAACACCTGTGAAGATCTATATTCAGCATTTCACATTGTCCTTGAAGCAAATGGCAATAGTAGCAAACACTAAAAGGAAATTCAAATCTTTGACAGAAGGTAATGATTTTCATTAATTGTTTTCTTATGTTTCTAACTTATAAAAGCATACAATGATTTAATGAATAACTGTTGTGTACCTGGGTTAAGCGTATAAGTACACTTGTGTAGCTGGCTCTAGACAGCCTCTCTGCTTTTGTGAAATACTCCATATTCTGTTGGCAGGCATCCTCTTTTAGGTGCTGAGGTTGAAAACTTGAAAGCATCCTGTAAGGCACTAATATAGGGCGTGTACCAGATGAGTTCCATGACATTTTTTTGGTTCCCAAGTTGTCCTGAAATGGTTAATATGAAATTGGCTGCTGCTTTATGATTGAAGCACACTATTCCTTGCTGTGTCAAATACAACTAGAAAGAGTAGCAGCTTTTCCCACGATTATATTTTCTTTTTTCTTCCCTTTGTTGGCATATTTTGAATTCTTTTTTTTTTTTCTTACTGGCTTATACATGTACAAAAAAGATGAGGTGACCACAAATTTAGATTCTTGCTTTTTCATTATTATTCTCTTATATCACTTTATACAGAAAGAAAGAGATACAATTTTCATCAGATAATAGGGAGGCAAAAGACCCAGGTAGAACCTTTTGGATAGTTCATCACAACTGTTTGGTTCTTTTTCAGGAGAGTAGTATCAGAATATTTTTTTCTTTTACAGTTTAAGTTTATGACAGAGTTTCATTGTAAAACCCCCACTTTCTCAGCCTTAGGGAATATCAAATATTCATTTGACAAGGATGGACAAGAGACCTTCAGAGAATTTCTCTTCTCTACTTGGCAACTGCATTCGCAGCAATGTCTGTCATGAGAAGCCGTATGCAAACTCCTGGCCTGGAAATCTGGAACACGAAGGCTTTTTTCCTTTTGTTTATTTTGATAATGTAGGTGTAGGGACTGCAATGTAAGTGAAATGAACCCAGATTTCTTCTTCCTGTCTTTTATTTAAGTTTGTCACACGTAACAGAGACTCATGGTTGGCTCTTGCAGGTAATCTGTCTTCCCAAAGTTGGTAATGTTGAATAAAGAATGAAATGCAAACAAAGATTCTTTTTGAACCGAAGGACCACCATATATGGGGATGCCAAGAGCTTATTTTGTAGTGGAAGAAACACAGCTTTGAAAACTTAATTTTAAAAAAAGGACAAAAAAAGCAACAGCATGTAGTTAATACACAAATAAAATACTTTTAACTGTAATTGCCAGCACTGAGGAGGAAATGCTGGACATATAATTCAGAACATTTAAAACACTGGAAAATAGAAAGAAACTTTTTAAAGTTATGAGGGTTATGGGACAAATGGTGAGTATCAAATATAGTTATTTTAATCATATGCTTCCAAAACTCTTGATTCAAGTAAAAAGTTGAAGGTTTGCTTTGGATTGGGCTTCCAGGACACAACGGCATCCCACTAGACCTAACTCAGTCAAGACAAACCTGTTCAAATGCAGAACCGATACTTTTGAAACATGAAAGATTAAAGTAGAAGAAGTAGGAGGGATAGACTTAGAAGGAGGTGAAAGGGTAAATTCATAGAAGTTTCTTGTATACCTAGAGGAAAAAGAAAATTAAGGAAGTACCACACGGCAAAGAGAATACCTTGCGTTGCTGGGTAACAGAGCCATCTAACAGGTAGATGGGCTTTTGATGTCTAAAGTAAGGGTGTACCAGGGTTCTTCCCTTTAATGTTCTAACTAAAATAATGGTGTCTAGGTTCAACGTAGTAGTGCTATCCACTTCAGCAATGGATAAATCTTTCTTTGTAAAATGGTAAAGTATTTTCAGTATCAAAATTACAGTATCCTCAGAAGCCCTGCTGTTCATTGATGAGGGAAAAAAAAACCCAAATGTTTGATTTCAAGAAATGCCCATTTTATTCAGAAAGCATGACTCTGAGAATCATTTTCAGACTTTTAAAAAAAGAATGTATAGGAATTTTGGACTGCATCTGTGGAAATGCAGCAAACCCCAAACCAGTTCTACTATGCATAAGTGCAAGGCAACCTTGTCCCTTGCTGATCTTTTTGTTTGACATTATTAGTATGAAAAATAAAGAATGATGAAGGAAATCCGTGAGTAAGTGCTTAGAAAATAAAATTACAGAAAACAAACCCACCACAAACCCCAAATAAAAAGTTATATTACATATTAATGGATACATGCATTTTGCACTATGTAAACAAAGCTTGATAAATGTTATGCGTCAACTGATACTTTCACTGAGGAATCAGGTTAGAATTAAAATAGCCTGAACCAGAAATCTGGTTCCAAAAGACAAATGATGAATTTCCATTGGAAAGAATAGATTAAATTCACATACATAGACATTAATGAATCACCCCAAAGGGCTGCTTTTAAAAAAGGAAATGTTGAGCCATAAGCAGCAATTCCTTGCAAGAGGCTGGAGTGACCAATCTTACCATGCAGTTAGCAACAGAATAGGTTGCACTTTTACAGACTGCTTTCCTTCATTTCTTTGTCACCTTATTTTGTGATTATTTCAATTCCAGAAACAATAATCTAAGGGGCCAGAATAGTTTCATATGCTGTGTCTGGTGCATGATATGAGATGCAAATAATGGTATAAAGCAGTGAAAATAAACCTCAATACTTAAGTGTTTTTTCCAGTGGAGATAATCTATTAGAGAGATAGGGAAGAAGAATGGAAATCAGCATTTCTGGTCTTCTGATTGATGCAATACCTCAAAATTCCAGCCATTAGTTTACAATTAATTCTTTATCAATAATTGAATAACTAGTAAAGTAGGTTTGTGATTAGAAATGGATTGAATGAAAGAAAAAGGAGGTCTTGATTACATGAGGAAAAATTAACATATGGAACCTTCGTATTTGAGCCAAGCAGGAAAGCATTTCAGTAATGGTTCTGTTTCTTTGCTGTAGAGCTTTCCATCTGACCAACCCAAGCTACTTTACTAATCTAATCTAAGTAAGTGTTACCATTAATTGATTTTTAATATTACAGAACTTTGAGATGTAAAGACTTCTCATTCCATTGTTAGGGTGACATCTTCATCTTGCAGCAATCCTAGCAAATTTTTATTCTCAGTCTGTTGTCTGGCCAGTGGACTCATTGCTGTCTTTAAAAAGTACCTGTATTTATGAATAAATAAAAGGATTTTACAAGGAGAAATGAGCTTTAAATCAAACAATTGCAGCTGAGACTGAAAAATTATGCTCAGTTCAGGTTTAGATATTGTTGGTTGGCTGGTAGGATTTTATTGTATTAAAGCTTGTATTAAAACTATTTAAAGACATATATGCAGTATTCTATGGTTTGTGAAGTTTCAAACTTTAAGGCATACCTTTAACAAGAAGTCTCCATGAGTTTTTTTAGGAGAAAAACTCATACAGCTATCAAAATAATGAGTACTGACTTTAAAAACAATAGAATATGGAGTGGAGCACATGGTAGTTTTGACTTCAGATCACTAGGTAACATAATTGCAATGTGTTTTGGTGAATGAAGTGGCATTTCCACGATTTTATAAATATTTAAATATATAATTGTCCTGGTTAGAGTTAAAACAGAACTAATTCTGGTCAGTGATTTTACTTTTCAGATCAGTCTCTTCTAACTAAGTGCACTTCCTGAAATTAGCAGCATGTTTTTGCAGACACTGCTTCTGGTAGCAATAACACTTAATGGCAATAACAACTCTAGTTAGTGCCAAGGCTTGGTATGTGGACCAAGGTCTCTGCTAAATCTTTTGTACTGTGTTGGGGGTGTAGAGAAAAAGGCCATGCCTGTGGGGAGGAACAGACAGTTCAGGTGACTCTAAACTGGCCAGTGAGGTATTCCATTTCACATATGTAATATTAGTATAAAGCTGAATGATCAGAAGGGTCAAGCTTTTCTCTTTCTCCTCTTCAATGCTCAGCATCTGAGGAGGACTGTATCCCTTCTGTCTTGATCTTCTTCCATGGCTTCCTGAATCCAGCTCCAGAATCCAGCTCCTAAATCTGGCTCCTGGGTGCTGCTGAGTCCAGTCTGAAACTTAAGCCACAGCATCACTCTTGATAATGGCAAATTACCATCAGGGCGGTTGGGTTTGGTATTGATTTGTAAACATTTGAATTATTATTATTGTTATTGTTATTATTTTCATTTAAGTAATTTTAGTTTTCTTTTGCAGTTTGTAAGTCATAAATTTATCTTCCTTATTCCTGTTTTCTCCCTTTTGAGAAGGGAGAGGGGCTGGTAGAGAATGTATGTCAGTCATTTTTTCGTCTGGCCCAGCCCTAAACCTTGACAATAATACATGCAGTCTGTAAAAAAAAGTAAAATAGCCCATCTTTCATTTATGTGATATGAAAAGTGAAATGTTGAAAGTGATCCTTGAAGTGAAAAACAAAATAATGATTTTTAAAAGCTTTCAGAGGATTCAAATTAAGAAAATTTAAATTACATTGTTTTGGCTCCTATAGCAACAAGAAGAAAGAATCCTGCAACAATGTCAGTAGTTTTTGGTGTGAGCTGTAGATGCCTAATAACAGAGGGTTTAATACATTGCTTGAAAACAGTGTTAGATGAACGTTATGGAGGATGGCAGAAACAGGTAGTACATCCTGGACAGGAAAACAATACAGCAGAAATACTGAAATAATTGAGATGATTTGATATCGACATGATAATCTGATATTTCTAGGACTAATAGACAGTTAAGAAGAGTGTAATTGCAGGCAGTAATTGAATTATAGACTCTTTCGTTTCCTCTGATTTCACTGGAGTGCTATTTTAAGTCATTTGTTTTGTAGTGGGTGAATGTACCTTTATGAAGTTGTAATTGCTTTATATTTGATTAAGAAGAGTAGGAAGAAGGAGGCAGATAGTGTATGACAGATACACAATGTGTTTTTAGTGTTGTTTTATTGAAATTGAGCTGTGGTATATAACAAGACATCCTAAGTGTATTACTGTAAATCATCTAAAATGTCAATACATCAGATATAGTCACTATTAAACGTTTTTTTTAGAAAAAAGAACAACTAGAAACATTTTTGAAACAGAACATGAATTCCTGAAGCATAGTGTTTTGGCAAGAAACTAATTTTTTGGCTAGTCTGCTGTCTGATGTAGATCTTGTTACTAAATACATTTCAAAACCCACTCTCTGTGAGACTGCACTTGTCTTTTAGCTTTTTAAACTTGATTTTTTTCCTCCCAGTTTCCTCTCTGTATCTTGAGAACTTGTGTATGTATCATCAGCAAAATACATTGGGGTGGAGGGTGCTAAAAACTTCAGTTATTATTCATATCCGTCTGAATTTCGCATACACAATACTAGCTGTATCCTAGTATCTGATCTCAGTGAAAGACTGAAGGAAAATGTGCTTTATTCAGCTCATCAAGGAGAAGGCCAAGCACTAACTGGATCACTGTCTGTAATTACTGACAGAAGGAAAAGTTTATCTGGTACCAGAAGACTCTAATTTCACAGGCAAAGGTGTCATGAGATTTAGTGGCTAGAAGCTGAAGTCAACAGAGTTCAAAGTAAAAATAAGGTACACAATTTTAACCATTGCAAGAATTTATCATATGGCATACTAATTCCATAGCTGGCCTGTGACTGAACAGGGGGGAGCATATAGACCCTTGTGTGTGTCTGGGAGATGTCCAAAGAAATCAAGCCCCTTCCCTTCTTCAAGGCTAAGTTTACTTAGTGTGGAGAGCTGAGGCAAAGGAAACAGCACCATCAGCAGTGTTGCTCTAAATTTTATCTTAACCTTCTTCTCATCTAGACAGTACACAGGGCTCAGTGTATTCCTTTGTCCTGTCTCCATCAAGGACATTTGAATATAACATTTGAATGCTATAAAGTGTGCTGAAGCATATTTGTGTTGTTGCTTTTGTAGCTTCATCTCTGAAATAGACTCACCATGGTTAAAAGAAAAAAGTGATAGAGAACAAATTAACAAAAATCCAAGAAGCTCGTTTAACATCTCGTGTAAAAACTTAAGCTTTTTCATATATAAAAATCTGTTACTAACTGCATCAGAGAAAATAATGGAAGAATACAATTTCCATTACCTTAAGCATGAAGGATCATTGACAGCAGCAACATATGGTCTCCCTAACATTTCTCTGTACAGAAGTTGGGGGAGGTCATGAATACAGAAAGCAAAGACCTCAACAGAGTGAGTAAAGCACCACAAGCTGGTATGCCAACAGTTTTTGTGTACTTAAGGAAGAACAGAGAAATTCAGTCTCTCTAGTCTGAAACCTTCTTTTTGCATTTCCCTTTAATGAAGGTGTTTGTTGCTTGTTTGAGGCTGCAACTCCTCTAGGAACTGCAGCCTAGGAGAAAGCAGTCTACAGAGCCTGGGAAGTGCAACTGGGTATGGCAAGGGGATAATCTCCATCCCAAACAACTGATCTTTCATAGGATGAAGTGTCAGGATCTCAGCTGAGGGCAGAGTCCACCAGAGCAGAGATGGAGGGCTGAAGGCAGCCTTCTAGCAGGTAAAAAGGATTTAAGAAGACTTGTTCTACGTACTGCTGAAATGATAGTTTGCAGATAAGTTAAAGCAGATACCTAATCAAATTGTGACTATCTAGAATAATGAAAGAGAAGTGAAAAAAGACTATTTAGGCATTCTTTTCAGAGCAACACGGGCAACTGAGAAACTGACAAACTGCAATGATTGTTTTAAACTATTTTATTTTAAAATACTGTTTTGCATCCATTTTAAAAATAATAATAAAAAACGAATCATGTTCTGTTCAAGGATTTGAATGTTAGATCTACTTAAGTTTAGAAGAAGTATTGTGTTAACATACTGTACCAACTAATTTCTGTTTATATGAATGGAATTGAACGAGTTCAAATTTGTGACCCTGAAATGAATGTGAATAGAAAGTAAGATTGTTTTGGTTGCACTTTGCCCAACAGAGCTTCCGAAGGGAATCTGTTATCTGGTACATAACTGACAATTGTGTAATGCTTACTGTTGGAAGAAAATAAAGCCAAGCATAACTGCAACTGTGTCTGTTACCTTGTGCTTTCTTGTAGAGTTTTAGTTGGGTGTTTTTTTTTTAGTTTGGTTTATTTTTTTGAGTAAAATAAGTTGATGTGACTCAGGAGAAATAGGCCTGAGGAGTATCGGGTTGAAGTACTTACTGATCTTCTAACAGCTACACTGCACTGCGTTTAAAAAGCAACCACGTAACTTCATTTTTTAACTCATGGCTTTTAAGTTTTAAAGAGATACAATTTACTGTACTTTGTAGATGGGTAAAAATCACTGTATTCTTAGGCAATATTGTAATGAAAAATTAATAACTAATAGGTAACAACTGTCACCTTGACTTTCTTTAAAGGTCCTTGCCTATACTGAAGGCCTTCATGGAAAATGGATGTTCAGTGAGATTCGGGCTGTTTTTTCAAGACGTTACCTTCTCCAGAACACCGCTTTGGAAGTGTTTATGGCAAACAGAAGTATGCCTTTGTTTATTTTATTACATAGAAGTGTGCTAGTAGTTGTTTGGTGTCTTATTTATTAATCTCAGAATCTGAACTCCGTGCTTCCTCTGATAAAGTGGTTATGTTGGAATTCAGTGCTGCTTAGTCTTGCATGTATTCAAATCAGTCACATAGAATCATAGAATCATAGAATGGTTTAGGTTGGAAGGGACCTCAAGGATCATCCAGCTCCAACCCCCTGCCATAGGCAGGGACACCTCCCACTAGAGCAGGTTGCTCAAGGCCTCATCCAGACTGGCCTCAAACGCCTCCAGGGAGGAAGCATCCACAACCTCCCTGGGCAACCTGTGCCAGTGTCTTACCACCCTCACTGTAAAGAACTTCCTCCTAACATCCAGTCTAAATCTCCCCTCTTCCAGTTTAAACCCATTACCCCTCATCCTGACATTACTAGACCGTGTAAATAGTCCCTCCCCAGCTTTCCTGTAGGCTCCCTTCAGATACTGGAAAGCCACTCTAAGGTCTCCTGGAAGCCTTCTCTTCTCCAGGCTGAAGAGCCCTGCTTTCTGTGCAGCAGATTTATTTGTTAACAAAAATAAATCCACTGCAATTAGTAAATTCTTCAAATGTTTGATAGGAAATTTGCTTTTCCTATGATCTTACCTCTCTCCTCCATTTTCAGTATATATTTTAGTGACGTGTCTAACAGGATCTTTCCTTTTTTTAATTACAAACTGAGGTAAAAGGATCAGACCAATAAATGGATGCACTCAGTTTTCTGTTTGTGTTTCCCCAAATCAGACTTGAGTGATTGGTAAGGTGTGTCAGTAGCTTTTTGCCCTGAGGAGCTTCTATGTAAGTTTTGATTTCAAAATAAGAGAGAATTAAACAGTTTCTGATCTTATGTTTTAATGCACCAGTTAGAGGACTGAATGCCAAGCCAGCTACTGAACAGCTTCCCCAGACCAATAAGAGTTTTTTTATGGATTGATGGTAAACTGTGATTCTTTTGAAGTGTGCTTCACTTGGGTCTCCTACAAAATGAGGGAGTTAATGGCAAAATGTTAACCAGCTGGTGATACATGGATATACCAGGAGTTTCTGTTCTAGTTTCCCTTGAAGTATGAAAGTGGAATTGACTTCTCTTCCCAAATGAAAATAAAGAGCTTTTAAAAAATGCATGTAGGTGTAGAAACAGACATCTGCAGATGGTTTACTAGTTCTTACTTTCTCTTCTTTATTTAGCTTCTGTTATGTTTAATTTTCCTGACCAAGCCACAGTGAAGAAAGTTGTGTACAGCTTACCACGTGTTGGAGTAGGAACCAGCTATGGGTTGCCACAAGCCAGGTAATTAGTTTTGTATATTTTCTGTTTATTGTTTTATTCAAATTCCTGTCATGAAACTAGATTTTCTCTTTCTTAAGGTTGGTTTGAGGAAAAAATGCTGTATTTACTATATGGATTGTAATTGTGAAATAGAAGCAAAAATATTGCAAATTAGATTTTCTTTTTTTAATCATTACAGGAAATAAGTATTTTCCAGTGAAAGACCAGAAAACTACATATACCATATCTTTTCAAAGTCTGGGTTTCAGTCAGGTTTTATAAATGTACAGACAAAGGTACATCCTTGTTATAGTTGTTATGCAGAACAGATTTTGTGTTTGCTGAATGACTTTTTTTTATTATCAATATCTTCTCAGTTGCTTTTTATATGAATGTGTGTGGGTTTTAATTCACTGCTAGTTAGTAGAGTGGCTATTTCAAATTTTCAGCTCTCTTCCATTCATTAATACAATGCAGTATTTGTCTTCTGTTTCCAGAATTAAGGACAAAATATGTTTTGGAAAGGAAGCTCTAAGTTTAAGGTTCTGTTTTGAAGGTTCAGTTTTAAAGATTTTCATGTTCTATGAAAAAATACAGGTTTTATTACCTCATTGATGTTGATATTAAATCAGCCTACGGTCAGAAATAAGACTGGAATTATCAGATCTTATATAATGAAAGTGTTTATATGTCACTGATGAATAAGACAATCTTTATGTGTACTTCATAGAGTTGGGGGAAAGTTTCCTGCCCCACTTTTTAGTGTTGGTGGTTTAGAAATGTCCATTCCTACCAAAATTTATTTTAAGGATCTATCAGGAGAAGTTTGGTGAAAGGTGTTTAGGTTCAGGATTAATTTGTGGTGAAAATTAAAGAAAAATAAATAAATATAAGAGGATGAGGAAACGGCAGAGAAATTAAGAAAATGTGTTGCTTTGGGTTCAGATCTCCATTTGGCTTGAGTTGGCCAATAGCCAACGTATCATCAGTGTAATGTCTTGGATGTGCCTTTCTCCGAGTAATCTAATGCAAACTGTAGCTTCAGATTGTCCTAGTTTTATCCCAGTGTAGAATGTGGAAGTACTCTGAAGTGTCAAAGCATTTGTGGGATCGGAGAACTATTTCATTCCCAGCTGAACATCATTCCCTGTCATGAGCTCAAGAGCCTCACAATGCCTAAGGCTTGATCTCTTGAATGTGCTGAAGTTCTTAGGCAAACTGCCAAATTTCTCAAGTTTTCACTGAGATCAAGGGAAAGTTGGAGCATTTCTTTGGAAGGTGCATCTTGTTAATATTTGCGTTGCTCTTCCAAATACTCAAATTAAAGGAATTTCTGTCTCTAAATGGAAAGTAATATTATTCTCTTCTGAAAAAGAAATGGCCACATGTTCTAGAACAAACAAAATGCAAATTTCTCAATCAGAACTTCACATCCGCAGTGACATTTTTTATGTTTGAAATTCATATCCTTTGTGCATTATTCAGTGAATAATTGTCTGGAAAAGTTTGTTGATATATAATTATTTAGAAAAGTTTCATCTTCAATATTATATGCAGTTATTTCCATACCTTTTTGATTAAAGTTCAATTTGAATCGAAAATAGGCTTGCTAGCCTTCAGAATAAATCTGGCATATGGTAGTGAAGTTGTTATGCTTTTCTTGAGTAATCATGGTGTGATTTATGTACAATGAAGACTCTGCAATCATGGTTTTTCCTGTCTGCATACCCTTATTGCCTTCAGTAGGCTTGCAGTAGAATGAGGGGGCAATCTGGCTCACTAACTGCTTTGTAGTTAATATTTTGTTTATGTTAGAATGCTAATTTTTAAAAATATGCTTGTTTGTGTAACTAATATAAGGAGAAATTATGCTGAGCATCCAGAAGAACTGTGTAAAATGTTACCCTTTTTTAAGAGCAATTTTCAGGATTAATCTGTACCTTAAAATATTTTAGAAAAGCAAATATTTCTGGTTGTTTTGCTTAAGTCCTTGGTTTTATTTTCCTAAGTAATAGTTCCTCTCTGATGCTACTCTGATAAACATTTCACCTAAAGTTAATGACATTATCATGAGGAATTGCATTCAGGAGTATAATATTCATTAGTGCAGTACATGCACTTTAAGTGCATTTCTGTTTTGATGGAGAAATCCTTTCTGCTTTTATGGAGAAATTTATTAACAAAGAAGGAAAGGAAAGGAAAGGAAAGGAGAGGAAAGGAAAGGAAAGGAAAGGAAAAGAAAGGAAAGGAAAGGAAAGGAAAGGGAAGGAAAGGGAAGGGAAGGAAAGGGAAGGAAAGGAAAGGAAAGGAAAGGAGAGGAAAGGAAAGGAAAGGAAAGGAAAAGAAAGGAAAGGAAAGGAAAGGAAAGGGAAGGAAAGGGAAGGGAAGGAAAGGGAAGGAAAGGAAAGGAAAGGAAAGGAGAGGAAAGGAAAGGAAAGGAAAGGAAAAGAAAGGAAAGGAAAGGAAAGGAAAGGGAAGGAAAGGGAAGGGAAGGAAAGGGAAGGAAAGGAAAGGAAAGGAAAGGAGAGGAAAGGAAAGGAAAGGAAAGGAAAAGAAAGGAAAGGAAAGGAAAGGAAAGGGAAGGAAAGGGAAGGGAAGGAAAGGGAAGGAAAGGAAAGGAAAGGAAAGGAGAGGAAAGGAAAGGAAAGGAAAGGAAAAGAAAGGAAAGGAAAGGAAAGGAAAGGGAAGGAAAGGGAAGGGAAGGAAAGGGAAGGAAAGGAAAGGAAAGGAAAGGAGAGGAAAGGAAAGGAAAGGAAAGGAAAAGAAAGGAAAGGAAAGGAAAGGAAAGGGAAGGAAAGGGAAGGGAAGGAAAGGGAAGGAAAGGAAAGGAAAGGAAAGGAGAGGAAAGGAAAGGAAAGGAAAGGAAAAGAAAGGAAAGGAAAGGAAAGGAAAGGGGACAATATTTGCAATCTAATAATAGCACGAAGGATTAGAAGCAGGCAAATCGGTATGTCCTCCCTACACTGCTACAGACCTGCTGTTCTGAGCAAGTCTCATTTATGTGTTTGCTACTTTTCCCAACAGCCTAATGCTTTCAAAGTATTAGAGTCTCTGCTTAATGTTACAAAGAGATAATTACATCTTTAAAATTAGTAAAATGTTGAACAGTTCAGTGTGATTTGGTAATCAAATTCATCTGTCTTTGATAAATGCATTTTCACTGTTCCTGAAACATGTTGCATTGATTGAAGCTTCCTTATGACCTTGCCATATGATACAACTGGGCAGGCAATACTGTGCCTTTTAATTAACTCCTTTCTACATAGGTAGAATAATATTCATATTTTTTTCAGCATTATTAGTGGACCATTTTTTTAGGATTCTAACACCTTAGGTGTAATTTACTGATGCATTTTTATTGAAGGTAACATCACAGAAGCCAACTGTGAGCTGCCTCTTTTCTAAGTGTGTAGAGATCAAAGAATTGGTAAAAGATACAGTGTAGTGGGTTAGGAACTATCCTCCCCCTCTCCCTCTTGAAATTTACCAGACCAGCTCAGACGGCTAGGAAGTAAGATGAAGCTATATTTACAGCAAAGCTAATTTTACAAGCATATATACACATATATTTACAGATATTTACAATTATACACAAAGTAGAAATAATGCAGAAATCCAAACTCCTTCATGAACAAAGAAACTGCACAGAAGGGGCTCAAAGCCCCCCTCTCTCTCCCTTCCTTCCTAGACAGAAACCAAAACAACCAGCAAAGCTTACTTGTTATCTGGTTAGCCAAGATTAGTGGAAGATATTAGAGTGGAGCAAAGGAGATGTGAAAGGAAGCATCCCAGAGCAAAGACGGACAAATTGTTTACATTTTGGCTTTTTATCCCTCTCAGCAAACCAATGAATGATATAGACTTTGTTGTTATTTTCTTTTCACAACCAATGATCTAATTTCTCTCATTAGAATATTCCCATTAACCTTCACCACTTAACATGTGCTAGTACCTTTAGTACCTTTCACAGAAATTCCATGGGTTATTAATGTATTAAACAAAACAATGGTTCCAGTTATTGAAGCTAAGAAATACCAGTGATTAAGTTTTTACTGAAAGAAAACATGTTTTAGCTGGTACACTGACTATATTCAGTATCAGCTTAACTTTGCCACATCCTACATCAGTAGCTTGGTGATCAGTTTCCAGATCTCAGTCTATCTGCTTGCAGAGGTTAGATTTTGGAAAGGGAGAAGGGTAGGAAAACTAAGGTTTGATGTCATCGAAACATAAACCGCCTTTTAGAACTTTGATTAAAAGTCAGAAACTGGTGACTTTCCAAAGCCTTTTCTGTTTTTTCTGAGCAGGAGCAACACAACACACAATTTTATGCAGGTGCTACATTTTTTGACAGGATGCTCTAGAGTTCCTTGTATGAAAATGGATTGTAGCCAACCAAGTTAAAAGTGATTGTGGAAGTAGTTCAGTCATTCTCCATATATGGGATATATAACATCCCGTCCCTCACCACAATGCCATATTTAAAGCATATAAAACTTGGAAATTGGACTATCCCTTGTACATCAGAGAGTCTTTGGGAGTTTCTGCTGTTTTGAGTAGGTATTCCATGGTTCTGCAGAAGCAAAGGAGGCACATTCAATTGTGCATCCTCATATTGGTGATGGCAGATTGAAGGAGGGAAATAATTTGATCAAAGTTGGGTGGATTTAGCACAACAGAAAAGAGTGGGTCTTCCTGTGTTAACTGAAACAAGCAGATGTGGAACCAATTTATTGTGCATAATTTTTTCCAGTCATTGCTGAAATAACTGTGAATCTTTCAAACACCTTAGATAGGAGTAAGAAGTTTTTTAGTGTATTTTGATGTTTCTGTAGAGTTCTCTCAAACCAGACATTCAAGTACAAAGTCCACCACTTGACAGTTTGTAGATTTTTTGAGACACCTGGGAGATTGTGAGTAAAGCCTAAAAGCAGCTACTAAGCTGTACTGATTCATGAATGTTTTGTCATGGGAGGAACAGAGAGTCTGTGACAGAAATACTTTGCAAATGTAGTGATCTCTTCAGTGTTTTTATTTTCTGTTTTCATTAATTTGAGTGTAAGATCAGGCATAGTTTGCTAAGAACAAGACATTTTTGAGAGTTCCACTATAAAATCAATTGTTATCCTATAAAATGCAATATAAAGTATGTTTACATCCAGATAATTCTTTAGGTAAATTGTTCAGAAGTGTAACAGAAACAACTTTAAAAATCTTTGTATTGTCTTCTGTGTATAGTAAAGTGTATTTACTGTGGGCATCTTAGAGGCTACTATGAAATAAAGCTAGCCAAGCTGATAAGACCTTTTGTGCTGCTATTTCAGGTAAATACCAACATTTTTAGGAAAAGAAAGGTGTACCTACACCTGGATAGTCATTTTTATATGCCCCCCAGTTTAGAAGGGACATTGAAATCCTCGAGCGTGTCCAGAGAAGGGCGACGAGGCTGGTGAGAGGCCTCGAGCACAAGCCCTACGAGGAGAGGCTGAGGGAGCTGGGGTTGTTTAGCCTGGAGAAGAGGAGGCTCAGGGGTGACCTTATTGCTGTCTACAACTACCTGAGGGGTGGATTTGGCCAGGAGGAGGTTGCTCTCTTCTCTCAGGTGGCCGGCGCCAGAACGAGAGGACACAGCCTCAGGCTGCGCCGGGGGAAGTTTAGGCTCGAGGTGAGGAGAAAGTTCTTCACTGAGAGAGTCATTGGCCACTGGAATGGGCTGCCCAGGGAGGTGGTGGAGTCGCCGTCCCTGGAGCTGTTCAAGGCAGGATTGGACGTGGCACTTGGTGCCATGGTCTAGCCTTGAGCTCTGTGGTGAAGGGTTGGACTTGATGATCTGTGAGGTCTCTTCCAACCCTGATGATACTATGATCCTATGATATTTGTAAACCTGTGTATAGCAAACATTGGCAGCCTACACATTGACACATTCTGACATGTGATTGTGGTAACTGTGTGCTCCAATCACATACTACTCATCCTTTCTCCAGAAACAGAGCTTAGTGCATGTGTAGGACTACTAAGTACATACATCTCCAGAATTAGATAGTCTGCATCTCTGCTGAGTTTGGCACCTATGTGTATTACTTAAAAAAATACTCAGCATTCAGAATCTAGAAATAGCACATTTAGTGTATTTAGTGTACAACTGAAAGATGAAGCATCAAGTGTCCCTATTTACTTTAGCCTAGCTATGCAAGTACTAGATACATTCTTTAATTTCGTCTGTAGCCTACACACTTTATTTTTTTTTAACAGGTGTGAATATTTTCTGTTTTGACCTGTTTGTAAGGTTTAAAGTTATGTTTTAAAAAAAGAAAGAGGTGTCTGAGGAGATAGTTTTTTTGTCCTTCCAAAGATTTTCCATGTCTTTTTTTCAGCAAGGACTGTTTTCAGAGATGAGATGTGAGCAGCAAGACTATTTCAGCTTATTGCAGATTTTTTTTCTCTAATACATCAGTCTAGACTGAATATAGTCTCTTATATTTTACTAACCAGGGACAGTATATACTACAGGTAAAGCAGAACTTTGAGCACAGCATTTTGTTATTGTGATGTCAAATTGAATATAGAAGAGCCAGAGTTTCAGTTTTCCCATCACAGAGGATGATCTGTGTAATATCCAGACATGTGAGTCTTAGAAAATGTGCATAAAGTAAGTATCTGAGAAGCTTCTACTCTTCTTCCAAATTTGAATGAAATGCATTTCAGAAATTATTATGGAGAGACAGACAGATGACTGGATAAACATTGTTTCTTTCAGAAATCAGGCTAAAATAGAAATCTCAAAGCTTAGTGAGATATGAGGGTAAATGACCGTGGAGGAGATGCACAACTTATGGAATGAGTATCTTAAACCCATGTGCTGGAAATGTATGGCAATTTATCACTCACCTTAATGAACTTATCTCAGTTTATCCTTTTGAAAAAGGAAATGGTATTCCTCTTTTATTCCTTCTGGACAAGCCAGGCACCAGGAGGTCTGCCGTTCCTTTTATTTCCAGTCTTTTAACCAGATTCAGAATAAAATAAAATATATTATTCTGAATTATTACAGTGCTGTATTACTGGTAAAATAAAATACAGGTCTTAATTTTAGTCATTTCTCAAATAAAGATAATAGTGTCTTCTTGACTTCATTAAATGAAATAAAAAAGCCTCTGAGAGAATCCAGAATTAATCACACTAATAACATTGCCCTACATCTTAACATTTAATGAGGCTCTTAAAACCCCTCATTTTTTAAATGTATTTCCTAGGAGAATCTCTTTGGCCACTCCCCGACAGCTTTATAAATCCTCCAACATGACTCAGCGCTGGCAGAGACGGGAGATATCAAACTTTGAATACTTGATGTTCCTCAACACTATAGCAGGTAAGGTTTCTGACTCTTGAATCCTTCATAATATGCTTATGTTTGTCAGTGTCTTAAGCACTATGTCTTGATATAACACATTTATCCCTCTAGAATTCAGCTGCAGCTTTTTGATGGCTTTCGAAACACACACATTACATTTTATCAGAAAATGCACAACCTATCAGTGAGACTTTAGATTCAAGTATTGTTTTGGAGACTGTTTCTTGCTCCCCTTTTGCCATTTCCTCTGCTGACAGCTTTGTCTGAAGCTTTATTAGAGTCAACAAACCATTGCCAGAGAGTGTCTGGAAATAATAATGGAAAATGTAATTTTGCTACTTCATCATTCTCAGCAACAGCAACCAGACAGCAGAATAACAACAGTATTCTGCCTAGTACAGATGTCACCTGGATCATGGTATGATTAGATTACAGCATCTTTTCTCGTTTAGTTCTTTGAGCTGAAATATAATATCAGATTAGGTATTTAAAATGAGAAATAACTGCCACTGACGTCCGTTCGTTATTGGCAAAGGAAGAGCTTTTCTGGCAATTGTTGGTAATTAAACATTCAGAATGGCATTATTCCTTTCACCTTTTCCTTTTCTGTGTGTTAACTCCTGTGATAATTTTAAGTGTGAAAAGCAGCAGTTTTCGGTGCCATATACAAAGATTTCCAGGAAGTAGTCTACTATTATGATTCCTGCCTGCAGCACACATGCTGCTTATGAACCTGCCTGTGGAGAGCCTTCCTCAGACATTTCACTCCAGTTAGCTTTAATTTGAAACCCAAATTAAACTCCACTAGATACTCTAGTGTTACAACTCTGATCTTTATTTGGTCCTGACTTTTATGTTTAAGTTTATCCTCTGGCTAGATATAAGACAAATATAATTGTGAGACTCAAAAGTAGCACCTGTTATGTTGCCCAGTCTGAGGAGAGTCACTGTGTTCTTCCCAGCAGGGCAGTGTCAGAATTCAGGAGTTGTCAAAATCACTTGCTTTGAACCTTTAGGCTTTTGCCTTTGTGTTTATATGGTAGTCATCTTCTATGCATCCAGTCTTATGGATGTTAATAAATGTGTCATCAAATTATTCCAGTGTGATACAGAAGTACTATTAGTGAACAGCTGGAAATCTGAGGGCATGTTTACCTTGTGCATTGGAGCACAACACAGAGGCCCTGAAGCTCCCAGAAACCTGGGCTGGGAAGTCCATAGGGTGCAAGCTCACCAGCTTGGTTCCTGAGCATTATAACCACAGTCCTGCAGATCTCTGTTGAAGGAAGGAGCCCTGCTGTCTGTCTGGCACTGTGCCAGAAGAATGCCTCTTTCCTTCTTCTGAACACTGGCCTGCCTCCGGACGTGTTGTATCTCTTGCACATCCACTGCCCTTCAGGTGATGAGAAAATGCAGGCAGAGCCTTATAGTCTCCCTGATCATCTCAGTTGAATGTGGAGGGTTTACTGGAGAGATGGGAAGGTAGAATATATCCCCTCAGTCTTTGTCCAATTCATTATTGACAGAACTGTCCTTCACTTCCTTTTTATTAATTTTTTCTATAAGCTGTGTCTAAACTCTTTAAATGAGAGTAGAGAAGGTCAGAGATAATTTTTGATAAATTACTTTTCATTTTTAGTCAGTTTAAAACTCTACAGTCATTATTTTTAGGTACATCACCAAAGCATCCCAACCTGGAAGACATCAATTAGGAATTGTAGTGGCACTTTGTGCTAGTTTGAGCCTAGCTAGAATGTTTTGGTGAGAAGAATTAGATCATAGGCTGAGAAATGAAAACAATGGTGAGGTCTACTTCCCTCAGAGTCTTGCTGAGATGTGTAGAAAGGAAAAGCAAAACATTAGATAAAGTCGCTTTTGCTCTGCACTTCGCCTGGGCACTTGCTCTGGGCTGTGCTCTTAGCTCTTTGCCTGCTAGGGAGAGCTGGGGCTGCTGACTGAACTCCGTCTTGCTTTCTAACCTCACCCTCCATTTGCTTGGCTGATTCACCTTGCCTCTTAATCCTCTTGATTGAACCTCCATTCTTCTTTGGGACTGGGGTAAGGTTGAGAGGGGTAAGGGAAAGGTGAGGGGGTGGTTGAGAGCCCCTCCTGGGGACTCAGGTTTCTGGGAGGGGAGTTGTGTTTCTGTATTACCTTTTTACCTTGTATATTTCTATATATATATATATCTGTATATACCGTAAATATCTGCTTGTAAATTGTGCCAGCTGTAAATATAAGCTTCGTTCAAATTTCCAGAGCTGTCTGAGTCTAGTCTGGGTGATTTCTAAAGTGTGGGGGGGCGGGGGACACCCAAACCATCACATCTTTTATTATGGATAAGTCTTATATACTTATACTAAAGTATCCGTCAGTAAACAAGCTTCAGCCTGAAGAGATTCCTTCAGATTATCTCACAGATCTCAAGAAAAATATTTTTTGATCTGTTGTTTGATACTAGTATTGATAGGCAGGCTTTACAGTCAGATACCTGGGTGTTTGCACTAGGCATGTTTCTCTTAACATCATCTAGTGTCATTCACTTGCCCTACAACAGGATGATCTGACATTTGCATCTGAGGTACTACCTGTTGTGCTGGAAGTCTGGAGGATTAATGGCTTTGTTTTTGTTGTGTGTGTTTGGAAAAGCTTACAGAAGCGTGGTCAGTACCTTAGTAAGGTCTCTTTGACTCAAAGCACTTAATTTATGGCAGATATTTTAGTATCAGTCTCTTACTGGCAAATCTCATTTGTTCATGTAATCTCATTGTTATTAATTGTATAAGCTCACTTGCTCATTTTCACAGCATTACCTACCATCTTAGGAAGTCTTTCAGCAGTGCATGATCAAATTCAAATTCAGGTAAAGATCATATTCCCTGAAAGACAGGGAGATAAATTTGAGTCTGTGGAAGAAATGTTATTATCTCTACCAGAAATACCGTACTGGAAGCAAAGTACCTCTGCTACATGTTGCCCTCATTTTGATAACACTGAGCTGACAACTGTCCACAAGTCTTAAAACAGAAGCAAATTTTTCTGTGCACTGCAGACAGGACCTTTTGCAGTCAGAAGAAAATGCAGGCTTTCCTATTTTGAACACAGACTACTAAATATATTCATGATCACCTTTGTCAAATACAAACAAGATATGTATTTTCTTTTCTTTCTTCTTTGGAAACATTTCCTTAAAAGATAAAACTTCTTTGCCAGTAATTATGCATGTAGGCAGAAGTGGCCTAATTTTAGACTGTAAGTGTTCATTTAAGCAGCATCTTCTTTTCTAGCACTATTATTGGTTGTTGCCATTTAGAAATATATTCATCAAAGTTTTTTTAATTCATTGTGCCATTTAGCTTATGTTGGCTTAATCTGAGCTGAGTAAGTGGAGGTTTGTCACTTGAGAAATGCAAATTTTATTCTGGAAAGTGAGACATAGGTCTCTGTCATTTTTTGTTTATTGATTGGGCTTTTTTCCACTTCCAAATAAATAGAGGTCCACTAGTAAAATGGTTTAGTACACTTTTTGCCTTTTCTTTGTAGCTTCTTTTCTTCTTACAATGGTGCTTAATTAGCAGCCTTGGAAGAGAGCCCTTGAAATGTAAGTCCTCTGGCACCAACTTGTTTCATTCATTTGTTACATGCAACTGGGTCCTTTCCCACAAGACTTCCTTTGCCTGCTTCTTGGCGCTCTTAATAACGCACACCGTTTGGTTTCTGTAGAACTGATCCACTGAAATAAATATATGGATCTCTCCTTAAATCTCTCCCTGGTTTGCCTGTCCTGACAAGCATGACCCTTGGATATGCTATAAGTGCTTACCCAAGGTTTCAAATCTTGAAATGTCCCCTTAGAAGAAATCCATCTTTCTATGATTTTATAGAACAACCTATACGTCACCCTGTTACCACCTCTGAAACGTTGCCTGGCTTTATTTTTAGTTTATCTGTTTCAGACGTGATCTCTACTCATGACTTAATATCTTTCTACTTCTGCTACCATAGTTCTCTCTTCCTAGAACATTTTCTATCCAACCATGTCTGATTGCCATCAGTTGCCTTGCCCTGATGACTCTTCAATTCTAGTTCAAAATCGCTCTTTATTTTCAAAACTCTAATGTCTCATTTCAATCTGTTTCTCTGGCCCTATAGCAAACTATTTTCTTGCCTCCCTGTTCTGTTTCCAAAATCTTCACCTCTTTCTTGCCCTCTTTCTGAGGAGTGTATTTCATCATGTTTACAGCTCTGAGTTTTTCTCCCAAAGGTAAACAGTGCATTCTGCTACTTATCAATCAGTCTTGGTGTTACAGTCTCTGTGCCCCTGTTTTTTATCCTGGTTATGTAGATGTAAACCTTCCCCCTCCTCCTACCTATTGCTGTCTCTGGGATCCTTTGAAAGCTTGGAAGCAACTATGATTGTACTAGTTGTTCTTTCTTCAAGCACATAGGAAAGGACCATATTGCATATGAACAGCATGTATGTCAACTGAACCCTCTATGTGATAAAGGGAACAAGTAATTTTTTTTATTCTCAGTTACAAGATTATTGAAAAAAGTACTTTAAAGTATTCCCACCACAGCAAAAAGGGCAAGAGGAGTGGGAACAGGACCTTGTTTTGTCATATGGTTGCATTACTCACTGTTTTGAAATCTATTTCTCGTTATTTAACTGATTTCTGCTGACATTTCCTTTTCAAATTACAGTATAGTAAATGTGTGTTAGCATTTGTATTTATTGCAATTTAAATTATTTTAAATCCTACCTGCCGTAGCTTTTAAAAGAAGTGGAGAATAATTATATCCATAATTTTTCTAAGTAATTTCTTGTAGTGGAAAGGGATTACTTTTAATGGTTTGTGAAAAAAAAAAGACATCTTCAGTCAGGTAATAAATTCAGCCAAACTTCTTTGCCCTTCTCCCCCCTCCTTTTAATTTTTTTTTCCTGTTTAGCATTTTCCACTTTTTTATTCTGTGATGTACAAGCACTCACTGGTTAATTATGTATATATTTAGCTACTGCATGTGTTGGGCTTATTATTGTCATCTAATTAGATGTAACTTGAACTACTTGCTTCTAGAAAAATCATTAAAAATTCTTTCCTAATGACCTCGAGATGACAAAATGTCTGTAAAGTGTGAAGAAGCAGACAAGCACAGGAACATCGCTCTTAAAGAGTGTTAATCCAGATGCTGCAATCATCTAATTAAACAATATTTTGCTGTCATTAACATTTTCACCAAGGAATTGCAGTTATAATTTCTTTGTCAGCTGTCTCTAGCTCACTTTACCTTCAAAACTAAAGTGCCATATAAAAACATTAAATTGGATGGTTTAATTAAAAAGGTTTTTTTTTTTTAATGAAGAAACATATCCAGTATTTCTGAGATCTCATTTACTGTGCCTCAGTTTTATTGTTCAAGTAGATTAGTGTCACAGGCTTGCAATATTTAATATTCAGCCTTTAATATTAATCTGTGTAAGCCTACTTGGGGGGAAAATCTGAAGCTTCTGAGAAGGTATAGGGACTACCAACAGCAGTACAGGTTTAATTTTTATATTTATTTAGCTAAAGAAAGAACCAAATAATTCTTGCTGGGAGCATCAGACAATTGATGAGATACCTAAATATATTCACCATCTGACTTTCTTCTGAAATTAATCATTGTGAAGCCAGAACTGATCAAGAAAGCATTGGTAATAAAGTTAAACAACTAATATTTATGCATGTTTAGATACAGGGATTCATAATCCCATTATAAACCAAGATTGCTGTCCTCCACTCAGATAAGCATAGATGTGGCATCTTATCTCATGGTGTAGGTTTGGTCTCTTTTCTCAATTTAAATTATGGTTCATCTTCTTGAGTAATTTTATTGTGCTACTACCAAAAAGAAAAGGATTGCATTCACTTTTTTTTTTCGGTTAACAAATTAATTGTTATTCTTAGTGTTAATCTCTTAATAAATAAAACTTATGTTGTAAATATTGTAGTAGTAAATATTTTTTCACAAGACTGTGGTTATATTTATCAAATACATAATCATGAAGGCTCCGTTGTTTGTAACTTGAAAGCTGAGAGAGAAGCTGCTTCAAATTAGTTCTCATTGTGGGGTAGAAAAATGCACTTATTGTGGTGTTCCAACGTGGAGCAAATTCAACGTGATAATTTGTTCATATATTCATACTGTAAGTATCAAAACCATATAGCAAAAGTGAACTTGTATATAGCAGCTAGGCTCAGGATTGGCTTTTGTTCTCGTCCTATGTATGTATTTATGATTTTCCAATGTGAAATAAGAACAAAAAGTCAAAATCTTTTTGACTAAGTACTGGAACTGAAAGGAAATTAATAAAATTACTATCAGCATTTAATAGAAATCTGAATATGGAAAATAACAATTTTAAATGGTGTTTTTTTTGCAAAGTTATGTCTTCTTTTCAATTTTTTCTATAAAGTGTTTTCACTTGAAGGTCTTTATCACTGTGAACTCTTTCCACAAAACTTCTGAATATGAAGAGTCCTAATTTTTCGCTTATGCTTTATAATGGACTGCAATCATCTCAGTCATTCTCTTCCTGAATCTCAATTTTTTTTTTAGTCTGTCTGTCTACATAAACACAAATGTTTTTCTTTTGTGGAAGCTTTTGCTCACACTCTACTGTTAATTAAGATTTCTGTGTTAAGAAAAGTATTTGTTATAGAAAGGTGTAGTTTTAGAAAGGCCATATTTTACAGAACCTTCTATTTGACAGTCTGAAGATACTTGACAATTTGTATGTACTTAATCCCTTGCCACAAAGAAAAAGAGTATTCTGTTTTGTTGAATCTGGAAAATGAGGCAAAGTTGTCTAACTTCAGGATATGTAGAGCCCCCTCAGAAAACCCCAAACCAATTAATATTCTGCCAGAGGGTACCTTTCCTTTGCCTCCTTCGCATGGATAAATTCTGATGCATTTCTTGATTCAGTTGTTTGATGCATTCTCATTCTGTCCAAGAATGGGTTTGTATTAATTCATTCATTGCTAATATCAAAGAAGGGGGGGGTTGTTGGTTTGTTTCTATCCTTCTTTATTCGTGTGTTGCAAAGTGTTGCTTTTCAAACAAAGTTTTACTTGCCCTTTTTTATATTCTTCTGAACATCTGTGTGTTCGAAATGTAAAACTGAGGCCACAGTTGTTAACAATATGCACTTTTCCTGTTTTCAATGAAACTATGTACAAAATAGAAACATGATTCTTGTTCATCAATTTCTGTTGAAAAAATAAGGTGTTTGTAGAGCAGTGAAAGTTTCACATTTCATTAAAGCAGAACTGATTTTTGTGGAGAACAGCAAATGCTACTCAGAACAAGGAAGCCTGTGTTTTCCTGTGCCGGGTTTTGTACCTCAGGAATCTGTCCAGAATCTGGAAGGAAGCAGTTAGTGAGACAGGGTTGTAAATCTGCCACAGGACTGGGAATTGTTAACCTGGGTTATTTCAGTCTGCTAATTATATTATATAAATACACACACACGTATATTTATGACCTGATTTTGTTTTTTAAGACTCATGTTGCATATTGTGTGGTTTCTCAGTAAATCAATATGGTGGACGGTTCTATATTAGGCAACTTCATTTGTCTTATCAGTGAAATGTTAGATAATACTAAGTACCAGCTGACACAGAAATAATAGCCTTTCTCAAACACACTTTTTCTGGCAATGAATTCATAATTTCCAGTTTGCTTCAGCTGCAGATTGTTCTTCTGAAAGTGTATCTAAAGAGGGCTTTTGCATATTTGAGCTGCTGGGATGAAATCAATGTTTCTTTCATTATATTTGTAGAGAGTGGCCTGAGCAGTCAGTTATGTCTTTTAGCAGGGAGAAAATGTTTTTTTAATATTTAAAATGGTTATGAAATAGTATTAAAGCCCACATTACTTCTTCGAATTTGATTCCACTGTCGCAGGGAAATACTAGCGCTTCTTTAGTGAAGAACAGCTATGGGGAACATGGTTTAGCAAAGGTAGGCTTCAATTTGCAAACCTCAAATTTAGCCTCTTGCTCTTTGGAGTTTTGTTTAATCTTTGCCAGCTAATGATACTGTGTACAGCTTCAAGGAAGATAATAGTGTAGTGGTTTTAAATAACAACATTCATGGTATGAAAATCGTTTCATGGAAATATATTAGCCTATGGTGCATTTCAGCTGAAATGGTCTTGAAAGGTCCTGTGCTCTTTATAGTAAGCTGATTTCTGTGCTCACATCTGATTCATGATAGGTGCATCTGAACAACTATTTTTGTCTGAAAGATTTATACCTGATTCTGTCAAATGTTGAAACTTTGAAACATGATGCAAAAAAATGTAACCACCAGATTGTTTTTCAACTGGGGAAGTGAACATTATTTGCTAATTCTTAAATCATTTTCTTTCTTAATAGGACGAACGTACAATGATCTGAACCAATACCCTGTATTTCCATGGGTACTAACAAACTATGAATCTGAGGAGTTAGACCTGACCCTTCCAGGCAACTTCAGAGATCTTTCAAAGGTATGCTTCGATTCTGTTAATGAGACTCAGCCCTTTTAAGAAGAGATTTTGGTTTATATTTATAGTCCAATTACATTAGATCTTGAAGTCAGAAAAGTCTGAAACAGACTTTTCTATTTTACAGTCACTTTGTGCTGAATCTTTACAGTATGCTGCTTCCATATCATTGACTGATCTGGTTCAAAACCTGCTCCTCTTCTGTTCCTTCTTACTTAACAGATCACAAGTGCAGCAGACCACTTCCTCTCAGTAATTATCTCGGTGAAAGCTTCAGTAATTATCTCGGTGAAAGCTGATCTTTTGGAAATAAAAAACTTGGACTAATTTTTCCATTCTGTTTTGCAGTGACTAGATAAGCAGCATCTCCTTTTGGTTTAATAATTACTCAGTAAAGAGGCATTTTGTATTTTATATCCTGGAGTATCTAGTTGCCATCATTATTCATGTTTATTTTATTCCCCCAACCAGACTTGTTCAGTTAATGCTTTGCAATAACACAGTCCCCAGTATTTGTTTCTCTTACTAACACCAGACTGTCATCTATACCCAACTCTGGTACTCTGTCTCAACAGACTTGAAAGTGTGTTCTGGCCAAGCGTAGCACAAGTATATTGGTTGGATTAGATGATCTTTTGAGGTCCCTTCCTGCCTCTGACATGCTGTGATTCTTTGATATTGAGAGGCTCTACTTTTGACTAACTGGAATAAAGACAAAACACAAGAGTTTGAAATTATTATGGGAAGTATCTTTCCTGGTTCCTATCATGCACTTTCTTACCAGTGAAGGTGGGTAGCCTTGCAACATCCACAGAATGAGGTTTCTGCCGTCTGGACAATGACAGATTTCTTGCATCCTTGCTGCAGTTCCTCAGCCAGGAGCGATAAATTGTTTGCAGTAGTGGTGTGAAGCTCAAAACTATGGGAGGCTGTAATTTGCTGACTTAAAGAATGAAGCTAGAGAGGAGAAAATGACTCCCAAGGCTTGTGCTGCAGCCCTTCTGCTGCTGGTCAGAATTGAGAATTTCTGGGATCTCTGCCTGCCTGCCTTCCTCCCCTTCCTGCAAAGCACATATACTTGGGTAGCAATGGAGAGATCTCACTCTGGGTATCTTACAGTCTCATATCCTTGTTGGAAGAAGTGTGCTTGCAGTACTCCCAGATGTATTGTAATCACTCCTGGAAGCCTGCTTTTGTGATACTCCCAAAAGAATTTGAGCAGGACTTGATTGCATATTATCAGATAGAGGCACCTACATTTCCTTTTCCTTTCTTCTTAAATAAATATGTAAATGAAAACAGAAGTTAAGATACATTCAAAGCATGCTTCAAATGCAAACAAATTGATTGAGATTCTGTTTACCTTATGTAAAACTTTCTCAATATTATAGGTATGTTTCACAATTGCTTTTCAGTTCTGTAACACCACTGTAATCTATGCCAGGAACAATACAAGAGAATCCAGACATTAATTAAATAAAGAACAATGATCATCTTGCACCATCTTGTTCTTTAGCATATATAAAAAATATTTCTGCTTTAGAATTGTTTATAATGATAAACCTTTCATTAAGATGCTTACATATTTCAAAATCTCTTAAACTCATTTATTTCTGGCATTAATAGCACTGCGTGTGGTGAAGTGCAACAAGATTAGGCAGTGTGTCACGAGTCCTTCATTAGATACTTAGCTTTGGTTGAATCCAAATTTTTATGGTAGCCTATTAAAGTGTGTAATTGCTACAGGAAGTGCTGTGATAGTTGAATAGATAGGTTTTCCTCATGAGTTAGTTAAGACTTATTATGGAATTAGTGCTTGTATAGCTTATTAAGTATCACTGCACTGCGCTCCTAGTAGAGCTCTCCCTTGAAAGGAAATATAAAATCAAGTCCCTGGTTATTTATGTTTCTTCAAGAATCTATGCAATGTGCACAGCAGTATTTTGTCTGAAGAGCTTTTCTTACCCAATTTGGTAACTTGCATTCCCTTGCTCAAAAGCTACTAGCGGTTTCCTCTAGAAGAGCTAGGGTTTTGACCACTAGAGAAAAAACCTACACAAAACTAGTTAAGGCAATTGGTCTTTCCTCTCTGGCAATATCTGGAATGCATTTATAAATGCATAAAAACACATCTGTAGAGTGTTGTGGGATCCCTCAGAATGAAAAGGATATAATTGTATTTTTTTTCAATGTTTATTCTAATAACATCTGATAGGTTTCATTTCACAATGATTTTAAAATGAAAAATAGATTAATGATTTTTTTTTTTTTGAAAGGCAATGACCAGTTAATATGAAATACCTCACTTTGTGAACTTGGGCTGTTATGCATTACTTGCATCCTGTTTCAATTTGTGCATTACCAGTAAAAATCTTCGAAATCAGAATGTATCTGAAGTATTTCCTTGGCTATTCTGTTTTAATTTTTCATATTGTCCTGAATCTGTAAGGCAGCTCCTTCTTTCCTTGTTAGGGAGGTGAATTTTGAGTGGGCTAGTGCTTAAAGGCAGGAGTTAGTGATTTATTGTTCACATTAATGAACCAGGGTGTGCTATCGAGCCTCAGCCAGACCTCTGGGACAGACACACACTGTAGCCTATCTGTGAGGAGCCACTTCCTTCTGTCAGATTTCAGCCTGCAATGGAGAAATGTTCCTGTGGATTTGATGGCAAATCAGAACCTCCGGCTAAGCCGTTGATGGATAAAATCTCCTTTGTCAGTTCCTGACCTTCTATCTTCCTGCAAGTTTGCCCTTCTTAGGTTTCACAACGCCTCTATCCTTAATAATTAGCAATTAATACCCCTCAAACAATCTTTTGAAACTGTTTAGAATTGTAACAGTATTAGATATGTGGTAAAACCCCACAAAAGCAATGAAGTTAAAAGAGAAAGCATCGCAGGTTTAAGTAGTTTTGGTAGTGAAATGTAATTGTAATAACTAACTTTTTTTATTTTTTTATTTTTAATGATGTATTATTGCACAAGGCTCATACAAAGCTCTGGCATCAGTTAGGATAATTATGGAATTTTTTAAACTTTGCCGTGCTCAAAAGTGATACTTCACTTTTGTAAGATTGCAGGTCTTAAGTGCATACACAACAAATGCAATTTATATGTTTTGTGTAAATGAAATTAGATATATTTGGCTTGCTTACAATGTCATCACAGCATAAAATATAAGCCTTTTGCATTTACCTCATACTTAATTATTTACATTTTTGCAAAGCTGTCTTGAACATGTAACTTACCCATTCCTTCCATTCCATTTAATTCTGGTTTTATGTAGTGTTCCTTATTGTACTGCTTTTACATTCAGTTGTTGCTTGTTCTTTCAGAACAATTCCATTTAAATATTAGTCTTTTTTTCTTTAAAGTGTTTGGAAATTCTTCTATCAGGGCTCTTTTTTACTTTTTCTTCCCCCTTTTACATAAGATTTAAAGCCAGGGCCTATGGGCATGGAAGGTGCTGCAGCAGCAGGATATATTGGGCCTCTCATTTGATTAGACAGTGTAGGCTCAAGTTTTATTCATTACATACACGAGGTTAAAGGTTATATTTATTGTTTGACAGGATGAAAAGTTAATGAAAGAGGCTGTCATAGATACATAGATTATCTTTTCACTATCAAACCACTGGGTGATCTGCTTATTTTCTTCTTTATTGAGATTTCCTTTGGAGGAATACCTGTGGTATTAAACATTAGTACAGGAAACACATATTCAGCCTATTCTGTGCACTGAGGGTTTTTGGATTTCAACACACTTAAAACGTGGCATGATTTGTTTGTGCCAAATTGTATGACTTTTACTCCTTAATTACAGAAAATGCATGGGTTTGACATGCTGCTTTGTCCCTGCTCATTAAAGTGTAAATGGGAATTCCTCCTCATTTACTTCCAGTCCTACATACTGTTAAATAAAATTATTTCTTCACCAGGCAAAGTAATACTAATATTGACATCTGTATGAGACATCACACGCCCATTCATCCAGTGGAAAAAATTCTGGTTTGTTACTATAGAAGGTGTTTGACTGACGGGTGGTGATAAGCATAACCACTTTTCCTTATTACTGTGCCATTGCAAGAAAAGGAAGTGATAAAGCCCCAAGGCTTCCAAATGTAGTAATGCAAATGAATGCATCAAACTGTGAATATTTCAAGGCGAACCACACTTAATACTTCCCAAAAATATGTGTGCTGTGGAATGGAGTTTATGGGCTTATGAAGAGGCAGTTTCACTGCAAAGTGACTTGAACGTCTCTCTTTCCCACGCCAAACTCTAACATCAGAAAAATATGAGTTTTATTCTTGCTTGGTTTAAATGGCATGATTAAATATTTTCTTGCCTTAAATAAAATTCATTTGATGAATTTTATTTAATTTCATCAAATGAAAGTTCATTTGATGAGCAAAACTCTGCTACTTTAAATCTGCCAGAAGTCTTATATTTGGTAATGATGGTAATGATATACTGAAAAAAACTGTTGGCAAATTTGGATAAAATCAGAATTTCTTTGAAACTTACCAGTACCATCCTAAAATATCCTACTTAAATGCTGTTGTTCAGTGAATTATTTTTTTTAAAGCAAGCAGACAGGAAAGTCTCAGTCTGTATTCACCCAGAGCCAATTAAAGCTCAGTATTTCTTTTGTACTCAGTTACAATTTTGCACAGTACATTCAAAAATTTTAAAAAAAGAAAAGAAAAGAAAAATAGAGATAAACAGATAAGGTAGCTGCTGCATGAATTAGAGTCAATATAAGCAGAGTATTTCAGTGGCTGGATAAATAGGATGCTACGTTCAGTTCTGTCCTTGTGAGAGAATGTAGTTTTATTGAGATAGCTGGCAAAACAGTAAATATTACATGAGCTAACATAACATGTCCAGTGGATATAAACATGAGATGTATTGACAATACACAGGTTCAAAGGCCAGCTGTCTAAAGAGATTAGCCAGATAAAAAAGAATGACATTAATTGCAGTGTATTTCCAATGTTAAAGTAAATACATTATTTTTAAGTGGAAAAAGAAGCATAAAATAAACAGCATCTTTTAGTGCACCAGAAGTGAAATGTCTGAATAGGCATTGTCATGCAGTGAGTTGTTGGAGTAAAGAATATATTATAAAACCATTTTTTTTAAAGTAAATATTATTTTATATAATACATAAAGCCCTTACAGAGGGTTTCTTTAATAAACAGACAAAGTTGGTGTTTGGAAAACAATGTTTCATAAAACAGAGACCTAAGTTTTCATTTAATATTCAGAACAATTTGACTCAGATTCAATTTCTATATAGCTCTTAATGTTTAAGTTACTGGATCGAGACATAGTACATGGATTGTGCTTTTCCTTTTCATTGTTTGTGCAAGTCATTTTAGCTAGTTTACACAGCAGCAGAATTTCACTGAAGTGGAAATAAAGTAATTTTCTTCCCTTATGTGAAGATAGAGGGACTGATTTGTAAATGAAATTTGTCCTTGGTTTATAGACATAGTATCACAGTATCACAGTATTACCAAGGTTGGAAGAGGCCTCACAGATCATCAAGTCCAACCTGTTACCACAGAGCTCAAGGCTAGACCATGGCACCAAGTGCCACGTCCAATCCTGC
>WAAF01003909.1:694751-715411 GCA_013400475.1 Tricholaema leucomelas | reverse complement strand
CCATCCCGTTGGACTCTGCCCATCTGTCCAGGCAGTCAAGGTCACGCTGCAGAGCCCTTCTGCCCTCCAGCCCAGCCACATCTGCCCCCAGCTTTGTGTCATCTGCATAGTATCATAGTATCAGATTAAAAGCTTAGTAGTTGAATTTCTGCACTGAGAATGGCACTGTAACTTTGCAGAAAAGCAACCAAAACTCTCTGTACTCTTATTTCTTGTGAAATACTGCAGAACTTGCTATCCAACGCTACATATGCCTCATCAGAACAAAACTAGGTTCATTACTAGTCTGTACAGAAAGGCTTTACAGAAAATATATGTCTTTACTGAAGGATGCACTGATACCATTTCTTTGGGTAACAGCATTCTACCACACAGACATTCTAAAACTACTAAGGAGGTCAGGGGCAGACCTCTCTGAATTTACTCCCTGCTATTTTATTTACAGACATTTTCACTTTCAGAAAATGCCTGCTCCTTTGGTACACACAAGCTTTTCTACTTATGGTTAAACCTTTTTTAAATTATACAACAACAAAAAAAGAGATTAGAGTACTTTCTATTAGCATTTTCAATGTGTACAGTTTCCTACATAAGGGGAGAGGTGGTTCTCAGAGGGCTCTTTACTCCTGCACAGACGAAGAAAAAAGGGATCGGATATTCCTGATATTTTTTTGCCACTAGTCAGAGAAAACTGATGTGACACTGAATCAGAAGCTGCAGAGTTGTATAAGCCTGGGCAGCTCCCAGCTCTTCTCCCTGTGAAGAGCTGCATTGAGACAGCTGTACTACTTGTGAAATTCCAGTTGTCATCTTTGCCTAAATGGTGCCACGTTTGCATGCCAGCTCCTCTAGAGGTAGCTCTGGGATTTCTAGCCCAGCATTGTATTGTAAGCTATAGTCATACCTAAGCACTTTCATAGGATTGTTTAGGTTGGAAAAGACATTTAAGATTGAGTCCAACTGTAAACCCAGCACTGCCAAGTCCACCACAACCTTATCACTCAGCACCATGTCTACACATTTTGCATACCTCCCGGGATGATGACTCAACCAGCTTCCTGGGCAGCCTTTTCCAGTGCTTGACAACCCTTTCAGTGAGGACATTTTTAATAATATCCAGTCTGAATCTCCCCCTCCCCTGGCACAACTTGAGGCCGTTTCCTTTTGTTCTATGGCTTGTTACATGGAAGGAGACAGACACCTATCTTTCTATAACCTTATTCTACTAAGTCATACTTCACTAGTCAAATTCAATTGTCCTTGCAATGAAAATGGAATATCAGTGGTGTAAGAGATGAGGAGCACCTAAATTCTTTTCCTTAGGCTAGTAGCCTACCATTCTAAGAGTCGGCTGGGTCTGACTCTGTGTCACCAAAACCTCTGAAAGGGCTGCCACTGAAGCAGAGAGGCACTTGTGCTGTAGTATATGTTGCTACTTATGCAATTCAATCATTCCAATCTGATTTACCTGGCAACACTAGAAATCTTTGTGGAATGACAGAAAGGAACCTATATCTCCTGAATCCCCAGTTACCATCTAGATCACTATTTCATCCAATCCAGGATGTCATCTGATCTGATAGTCAATGTGAGACTTTCTAGATGAAGACAATCTCTACTTCGCCCCCTCATTTCTGTTATCGCTTATCTTTAGGGCAAGGAAGGGTAATTCCCAGCAAAGATTCTTCCCAGAGATTTTCATATGATTATTTCATTACCATGGGAAAAGAAAGATGAATTTCATGATATTTCACTTAGAGAGTCCATTTTATTCAGCAGATATTTTGTGCATTTCTGCATTTTTCCTCAAATGAATCCTAAAGTAATTGAAAGAAAAATGGATTCTGACTCTGAAAAGAATATTGATGAGGATGAAGTTAATCTTCAGAATACAGCTTTTTAGGTTTATCATTTAATAAACTGAACATATGTCTTCTGAAAGTAGATTATTTTAGCTACTTGTGCTGGCATTTTTACATGAAAATGGGAATGTAGCATTTTACAACATTATATCTTTATCTTTTAAACTGAAATACAGCTTCTCTCTAAAGAAGCTGGAGAATGATAGGGAGCTTGCATTAGTGGTTTGTGTGACATCAGAAAAGTATTGTCAAGTTCTTGAGAGAAAGTACTTTTTTCATTGCATACAAATATATATATATATAAAAAGTTATTTAAAAGTGTGGGTTAAACTATCATTAAAATTTTCTAGTCTATACAATAAAATGCCTTGTAATTGTTTTTGAGCATGTTATGCTTCACAGATGTCACTGCCATAATCAGTTTACAATGAAGAATGAAAACACACAACTTACTTGATGAAAGGCATCTGAGCAACTTCAAATACATTTTGAAGAGCCTTGAGTTTTGCTTTTCAATCTTGCATTAATCACCATATCTCTTCTCTACTGTGCCTTCAAACGCATATGTACAATCATATTGTGACAGATGACACCTCTGTCTTTCATAGCTTCAACTCACTGTAACAGCAGGTAAAATGGACCTTCACAGTGGACAGAAGAGATAATCTTAGGGTGTTTTTCCATTATGAAATGCAATCACACTGATTTTTCTGCCATTTTGTGTTCCCTTCTCAGAAGGATGTGAATTATTGCTTTAGCTTTTGAAATGTGCAGGTGGAGACTGGAATTCTCTGCCAGAGAAGTAGATGCACAGTACCTTAATGAGGGCAGTATCAGCAGGTCCCATGCAGTCCCCAAAGCAATCCAAAGTCCTGGTATGATTTAGCAAAGTGAGCTTGTACCTGCACAGTTTGTCAGTCTAACAGGAAAAGAATGTCTTTTAGTAAATGATGTTGTCGCCGAAGTGATTGAACAACAATTTTTATATATTGGAAACTTACAGGATATAATAATGCCACTGTATTCCCTGACAGGGGCAGGATGTGTAATGAACTGAGTATAACAAAAATGCAAATACATATCTATTTCTTTTCCTAGTAGTTGGAAAACAAGCCTGGAAAGCTCATACTTCTTTTTTCAAGACTGTTTTGTGAGGTCTGGCAGTGCAGTCTGCACCAGATAACACCGCTCCATAGGGATTACTCAGACATTTTACACCTATGAGAAAGCTATTAACATTACCAAGGCACAGCAAAGTATTAAGCATTCATAGTGCTTCCCGTGGAAACTATTGAAATCATAACATTTTAAAACTTAAGTGTTCATCAAACACTGCTATTTAAAAACAAACTCTAATATGGAAGAACGGAAAGCATTATCTCCTGTGGCAGCCTTTTAACAGCCATCTCAAAAAGACATAGCAGATCTGAAGGAATCAAATACTTGGAACTTTAAAATTGTTCAGTTACACACGTAGTGCTGTGAAATACCCTGGTTTGACTTTGTGTGGCTATTTCCATTCCAGATGACTTTGAGTTTTAATGTGGTAGAAACGTTGTGCAGTGGAATGAAATGCGAGAAAGCCTGTTAGCATTTTCAGAAGGGTCAAAGTCCTTGAGAATATGTTTTCAAGTTGTAATTCCCTTAGTAATACCAATTGCAATGCTTACTTTTTGTTTAGTACAAATCAAGTAATCATTTAAAATTATAGTAAGTTTGAAAATTATTTGGAGTGGAGAATAAACTGTGCTCTCCTCTAAGTATTAAACTGTGTGCTTGATTAATTTTACTATGGAAGCAAAAATCTGAAGAAGGTAATAAACACACTTCTACTATCTCAGCTATAAAAACAGATTTAAGAGCACTTACATACTTACTACAACATTTTAGTTACTTTATGTTGTATTTTTGTTATCCCAGTGACTTTTGTGTCAAGCAATAACAAATACATTGTACTATAAAACATTCCACAATGAAGTGTGTAAAAAAAAAAAAAAATCAGAGAAAAAACTTATGTACCTTAATTAGACCTATCAAAACCAACAGTTCCTACTACTGTCTTAAAGCTTCTTTTGTTTTCCACCTAATCTGTATATGTTGTCTGGTAGGTAAGCTTAGAATGGACTTTGAATTTGTGAATAATTTCCAAATTCTATTTGTTTAAATTACAGAGCTTGTTTGTTTTGCTCAGTAGAACGTGGCTTTGTTCCATCACAAAGTACATCCAGTCCTACAGGACTATACGTGGGTTTTAAGTATTTCTGCTTAGGATCACCAGACACCATCAGCAGTTCCATGTGAAATCTTTTTCATCATGAACTGCGCATTATAAAGTATCGTGTGTGAGCAGAAGTCAGTTTTCATTAGCTGTGTGATTATGGTGAATGACAGCAACAGAAATATTAGTTTGGCCTCAATGCATTTTAAATGCAGTTTTAGAAGTCTATTTCCAGAACAATGTTACTGAATTAATTGGGAAACAACTCATACTTCAAGAAAGCCTTGAAAGTTTGCAGATGTGGATCAATTATGTTTGTCAGTTGAAATAAGGAAACTCGTAAGACTTTTAGCATGCAAAGCCTTTGAAAAGGAATTCTAAGATTACAAAAAATCTGAAGGGATGTGTTTGGTTGGAGAGTTTCCTATGTACTAATGACCTACTCCTATGTACTATGACATATCAGACATGCTGCTCTTCAGCTGATAATGTATTTGACCTCTTATCCTTTTGCAGCCTATTGGTGCTTTGAACCCAAAGAGAGCAGTCTTCTATGCAGAACGGTATGAGACATGGGAGGATGATCAGACTCCACCTTACCATTACAACACTCACTACTCTACATCTACTTCTACGCTGGCTTGGCTTGTTCGTATTGTAAGTATTCCTGCAATCTGGTTTTCAGTAGTGTTTCTATCTACAGAATCTCTTCTGTCACTTACCATTATTTTTCAGAATGAAAGTACCTTTCTATCAAAATCTCATTGTTCATTTCTACTTTAGAATCTTAGAATTTCTCTAGGTATGCTGCATATACTCATTGGTGTTGATGAGGAGTCCTTCCTGCCCAAATAATCTGAGGCATATTTAGAGATGAAACTGTGGTGCCGTGAGGACACATATGATAAATAAAATCCATCTGAAACTAAATCCATCTTAAAAAAGTCTCTGGATGGAAAGTTGATGTCACTTATATATTAATTTGTTATTTTCAGCTAGAGACAGATAAATACAACATTAAAGAAAAACCTTTCCAGAAAAAGCAGATTAAACTGTGTCAAATTGAGAGGGGAATTACAGAACCAGTTTTATGTTAAAGCATCATGGAGTAATATTTTATGCAAATGAAATATGCTTGTCAGTGAATTAATAACTTTTCAGAACTGTAAAATCATAGATTCTAATTTCAAACTGCCATTTCAGTTCTGGAAACCTCATGCTTAAATCCTAAGCTCAAAATCAGATGTAGGGAAGTGGGCCAAACATCAAAGCTACAGCGAATCTGAATTGAGTTTACATGTTATCACAATGATTTACAAAAAAATGGAGTGATGGTAAAGAGACTTAAGGTTTAACAAAGAAAACTGGATTAAGGGGAAACAGAGTCACTATGGAATTACTGATCTTAAACTATACCCTTCTAACAAAAATCTGTCCTTTAAGGTGCATTCTAAGCATGTTTTTCACATAACAAGCAAAGTAGAGGTGCAGAAAGCTCAACATCTGAGTTTTCACTCATCTCAGCTTCTCTTAGACGTGTCCTGTTTTTCTGCTTGGAAGGGAAGGGTTCATGTGTCTATGAGTTCAGGATATACTTCGTAACCCATGGGAAACTAAATGTTGATTACACTCCTATATGGGGTGATCACTGTACTCCTTTTAAATGTTGCTAAATTATTAATGTACTGTGAGTACATTTTATGATTCACATGTGCTGCTTTATTGCCTTAAAGTGTATTAAAACCAGTGGGTTTATTTGCATGTTTATCTATTAATTTTGGCTGCTATTCAACAAAAGATTCTGTTTTGCTAGTTGGCAAATTCCTAGGTCTGAAAGTCTGCTTACAGACTGAATGTACAGCACACTAAGGACTGTTCATTTCCTATATTAAGCTAATGCTGTGTCATTTTTACTACTGTTGCTTATGTAATGTTGTAGATGTTCTTGCTCTTTTTCTATTCTGCCCTAAAGGAGTGAGAGGACAAAGATTCTGCCTTGATGGCCTTGTAATGTAGATCTGACAATTTAGCTTTGTTAGAGCAAAACGCATATATGAGAGTAGAATGAAGAAAAGGAAGAGCAGTGCTTTCCAGAGAAGAGATTACTGATGTCCAGAAGGTGAAAACAAAGGGAGAATTCAAATATGAGGATCTGTATAGGTATTTTAAAAACAGTAATACCTATATAGGTATTGAAAAAAATCTACTAAAAAAATTCTTTACGTAAGAGTCACCAGCAAAGAAAAGCAGTCACTAGCAGGAGGAGACAACAAAAGTGAGAGAGAGACAGACGTGGGGAAAAATTAAAGCTTGGATCAAGGAAAAAGGAAATAAGCTGATGAAACTGAATAAGCCTGCACATGGAAACCCAAAATAAAGTTTTGAAAGTAGGTGTGTATAGTGACTGGTAAAGATTATAGCTATGGGGATTATAGAGTCATAGTGACTCAGAGAAGTACTTTTGGCTACAAAATAAAGGGTTAAAATCCTAAAGAAGAAGATTGTGCCAGTGGAATTAATAACTAAGGCTAAGTGAGATTTCTGGAAGTTAAAGTAGGATTTTTGTGCATGGAATTGTTGACCTAGCATTTTGGTGTGAGTTTGTGAAGAAGACTGTGTAAGAACATTTTATAAAAGGTAAATTACAGTCTAGTCAAGGAAGAGGAAGGTGACAGTAAGAGATGCAAGGATTCAGAGAGAAAAGTGCTTTTGGTATTTTCAGAGTTTGGAGAACATTCATGTGACAGGATATATTATAGCAGAGCTTTAGGTAGTAACGACCATAAACTGAGAATGAAAGAGAGAAGTGGAAAGTAAAATCATTGACGAAGGCTGTGCAGACTGAAGACTAAGAGAAAACAGAAAGAAAAAAAAAAAAGGAGAAATTAAAAGAAAAACAAACAAGCAAGCAAGCAAACAAAAAGCTATGATTAAAAGTATTCAGGGAATGAGATGGTGAAGACAGAAGCAGAACAAAACAGTACAGAGCAATGGGGATCTGTGCCTAGACCTTTGTGTTGAAGGGAACAGTACTTGGAGTAGGCAAGGAAATTTCAGGCACCCTGAAGTATTTATAAAGCCATGTATATGCCACAAAATCTTAAAACAGTTTTTGGCTCTTGTTTTTTGACTTTGACAGATGCAATCTGGTTCCTGCCAGTTATCTTCAAAACACTGATTACAAAATCACATTTCTAAGTAAAAAATAATAATTTTATTATTTTTTGTTCTGCCTTTCATTGTACTGAATAGAATACAGTCCTTAACAGAAGCTCTCAGCTGCTAGTGTGTTTTCAAAGCTTCAGATAAGAGTAGATAACTACTTTGCAGAGACATATGTGAAAGTCTACCTTAGTATTCAGTCAGATTAGTAATGCTGATAAAATAGAGAACATCACAATTTGTATAATATTACCTTGCCCTCCTTTGAGATGTTACTGAAATCAAACCACAAACAGTTACGTACATTACACGTCTTTAAATCTGAACCCATGGCAGTTCTACTGACTCAGTGGTAGCCAACATTGCCAACAGGCTTGGTCCAACAAACAGAATAAAGTTTTTCTGGAAAGGGATTTACTTTTCTGTTGTATTTTTTGTATAAATTAAATGGAATATTCATAGTTTGTGACTAGGTGACATTACCACCTGGTTCAAGAGTAACTTTTTTTCATGGGCTTTCTGTCTTGTCCAGGGAATATTTAAGTTGAAGAAGGCAAGAATGCTTAAACCTAGAATGCTACATCAAAGTGCCACTTGAATGTTAGCTTGAAATGTAGACAGAAGAAAACAGAAAAGGAGACAAAATAATGAATTCTGACTTGAATTCGTATTTTTGGTGAAAGAGTTATGGTGCAGTTGGATGCTCTCAGTAGCTGCTTTTGAAAAAGTTGTGTTTCTGTGAATCAGTTACATCATCTCTGAAACAGAAACCACTATTAGAGAGCATGGTTCTCCAAATGGGGTAGTCAAAGAGTTTGTAGAGAATAATTGGTTTCCAGGTTTTTTTGCAATGACTAAATACTTGTACAAGGTAGAAGAAATTCTGGATTTACTATGAGTCAGGCTTCATTCAGCCAAAGTGAGTTTTTAGTGGGATTCAAAGATGAAAATCCTCTTGTAAACTGAAGTGATTCTGAGTCTTCTTTTTGGTTGGTCTACCAAGACACTCACAAATATATCAGACAAAAGGTTTCCATCGCTGTGACAAAACCTGAAATACTCTTTTTCGTCTTACAGATGACTGAAAAGACATTTTTGTTTGACATAAGATGTCTTAGAATGACACATCCCTTCCTCCTTTCACTCCTACTCCCACTATAAGTGATTCAAATGGGACTAAGTGCTGTAAAAGCGAATGGAGGGAGAGAAATGCTGTTGAATGAAAAATCTTGTTCCCACAGCTCAAGCTTGTATTCATTGTAATCATGTACCCCACAAATTCCTCGTCTTGTTGGCAGTGAACAAGACATGAATTTTATTCAGAATATTAGGAAGGAGTGAGATGGGGTTATAATGAAAACATTGTGCAGCTTTATAGCTTTCACAGCCACAAAACCTTTACATGAAATGACAGTAATCGGTATCACAGAATAACAGTATTTAAATGAGTACATTGAATGCAGATACGAATTGTATTTATATAACATAAGCACTTGGCTTTGCAGAGAATAAAAATTATCTTAAAATTATGTGAGAGGTCTGAGATAAAGCAAGTGAAAGCTCTGAATTTCTGCTAAGGATTAAAAATCCAAAAAGATAGGCACAACAGGTCCTAGCAGGAGAACATAATAAGGCACCCTGTAGTGCTCAGCTATTAAAAGTGTAATCCTTGATTATGACTTTTATGCTTTTGTGTATTTGTCTCAAATGCTTAAAATAATGTTGTCATGGAATTTTGGATTAATATTTTTACATAATTTATTGTAATTACATCATTTTTATGGTTTCTTCTTGTTTTTTATCCATCAGCTGCTTTTTATTTAAGAAGTGACACACGGTCTGCTCCACAATTGTGTTCACAACAAATTACATGTATCTTATAAAGAAAAGGAAAAAAGATAGATAGGGATTGGAAGAAGACAGAATTTTTTTTCTTGTGCTCAGATGAACAGCATAGAAAGTTCTTCAGTCTCAATAAGCTAGAAAACCAGCATCATTTCAAAGATTGGTATTGCAAATGTGTGCACATATTTGGGGGGGGGGGGGCAATTCAGTTGAGAATAATTCTAGCCTTAAAAGAATTTCTGTAAATGTAATGTTAACAGTAGAATATGAATAGAATTTTAAGCTAAATTAATGTAATCCCATTCCTGTTTTCATTGTTTTCTGTTTGCAGTCTCTCAGTCTGAATCATACACTTCATTTATATTTTATATTTTCACTATATGGAGCACTGTAAAACTTAGACACATTAAAACTTAATTTCTTTCAATATTTCAGTTCATTGTGATACTTTTATGCTGCTCATCAAGTTGGGCTAATGTTAAATTTTAATATTCTGTTCAAAATATAAACCTCTTCCTGACTTGCCACACACTCTTTTCATATTCATGAATGCAAAATTAGTGTGCAATGGGAGTTGGGGTCCTCCAACAAGAAACCACCTTGTGACAATGTTGTGTTTTAATTAAATTAATTATTTAACACATAGTAGGATTCCCTGATGGGAAAAAATGTACTGGTGCAAGTATGTTTCTTAGAGTGTTACCTATTGCTTTGAATGTATCTTTTAAAAATAAAACACCAATGTTTTAAGAGGAAAAAAAAAAAAAAACAAAAGGAATCAGACTCCACCATTCAGTTCAAAGAAAAATGTCCTGCATTGTTATAATGAAACTTTCCATATTTTCACTGACAGACAACTGAAACTCGAGATGCTGTCCCTAGATTTAAAAAAAAATAAATCAAAAATAATATAATAATTATTCAAATATAAACAATTTCCTTAAGCTACTTAAAAAGTTCTGTGACACCTTGATGACCGTAAGAGAGAAATCCCATTCCTTCTTATTTGGAGAGTTAAAATGGGAGATTTTATCTTCTTTTAAAGAAAGTAGCCTCTGTTGGCTGTTGTTTGTGATAGAAAAGATTAATTGGGAAGACAGGCAAAGGCTGGGGAAACAATGGTCTCTGGAAATCTGAATTCCCTTTTCTATTTCATTCACTTTTTAGATTCCTTCACTACCATCACATCCATGATTTCCATATATAGATATTCTAATTGTTCTTAAATGATACAGAAAAATATTTACTTCAGTCCTCTTTAATCTTGGGTAATTAAAACACAGTGTGTATAATGTGATGTAATTCCTCATTATTGAAGGAAATCCCTGATTCTGTCAAAAGTCTCAGACAAGGAAATAAAAGGATGTGCAGAATAAATTTCAAATAGTATGGGGGCAATACTGTAGTAAGAGTTATGATCTGCTGATTATGAACTTCCACTGATAGGTAATCACTTTTATGAAAGAATAAATGTACAAAATAATCTTTCCTGCCAGAAGATGGGATTTGTGTGTGCAGAATGTGCTAGTGCCAGTGAAGGACTGAGATACTCAGTACAGGTACCTATGCATAGATATAACTGTGACTTGCCATAGTTTTGTTTAATTCTGCATCTGTGAAGTCTTTTGAGCTGCAAAAGTTATTTGGATTTTGTTAGGAGCCTGCTGCATGATTTCTTCTGCTGTTTTCTTAATCCATCTTCATGTCATTGATTACAGGAGCCCTTTACAACGTTCTTTCTAAATGCAAATGACAGCAAGTTTGACCACCCAGACAGAACCTTCTCTTCAGTAGCCAGGTCTTGGAGGAACAGCCAAAGAGATACCTCAGATGTGAAGGTAACATATATGTTAAATAAACTGATAAATGTATGTTTTCATTTAAGGTATTCTGGTTTATGTAGGGACAATGAGGGGGTTATATTTCATATTTTTATATTTGGTATAACAGGTATAGCTTAAGTAAAAGGTAGATGTTACTACAGTTTGTTTTTCTAACAGAAGCAATCAAATATTCTTTGAAGTTGAGAGGACAAAAGGTGTTTTGTTTTTAGAGAAAAGCAGCCTAACTGATCTAATTTAGATCAGATAATCAGGAGATGGAGAAAAGCCCAATAAATTGTTCTTTCCTGCTGTTAACTCAATATTTGGCCCACTCCATAAAACACAGCAGGAATTGGATTTGACCTTAAAGTGTCATATTGTTATAGCTTGCCTAGCTCTGGGTTTGCATTGCCTAGGGCAATTAATAAAGCATTAATGACAAGACCCATTTAAAATGTTGGCTTTTCTATACAGCTTTAGCTTTTACTTGAGTGTGCCTGGGGATATTATGCAACAATACACATTAGATTAAAACAACTTCTGCAAGATATACAGAAACAGCCAGAGAGCAGGGTGATTTTACTGTTGTTATTCCTTACCTATTGTTGAATACAAAGGGATATGGTTTATATATGTGAAACCTTATCAGAAGAACCCAAATTCTAACAGTATTTTTAATAGTATGGTACTTTCTTGATTCTAATTTTCTAGTAATTAGGTAGACAAAGGCTATCTTTTGCACTATACCAATAATGGCACCTTTTAAAAAAAGGCTTTGCTTTAAAGTGAATATTTCTCTCTTCTATTTTGATGCTGTGACTCACACTAGGAAACAAAGACATCAGCATCTCATTATCAGTATATTTTTAATGTAATTTGACAAAGGAAGATGTAATCTCAGAAGTGTATGTGGCCGAAGCATGCCATTATAGTTATGTATTGTATTATTATCTATTATAGTTGCAATAGCTAATCATAAATTGTGTGGCCATCTTAACATATGGGAGAAAATGCTTTTTAAAGAAAAGAATTTAGCCTAAACCATTTGCAGCCCATTTCATCTTTATTTGTGCTTTTTTTAGAAGTCCATAGTATTTTAAGAAAATTTCAGAACTTTGAAGGACTTTAGGTTAATATCTCCTATATTTGAAATGCAGATATTTCTTCACATTAAAAGTGCTGCCACTTCGATTTTTCCTGTAAATGAAATACAGTTTTCCTGGAATTCCACCAGACTATCTGGGGAAATGGCTTCCCAGGAGTGGGGCTGAAACAAAAGATAAGAGTCTTACAGTGAGGAATAAGGGAAGACAGTTGGAAGTGACTGTAATCTTCTTGTCTGGCTTTAGTACACAGGAGGAGGGCAGTTAAGTACATGAAGGCATTTCAGAAGATACAGGAATATCTGCGGACAGACGAGGGGCTGGTATTCAACTAGGGTATATAATTAGTGAACAGATTGCTCCTAAACTAGAGGCTGAACAAGCTAAAACAAATAACTGAAATGTTTGTATGAAAATACCAGGCATCCTGTGAACTAAGTGGGATAAATTAAAGTGTTGCTGCTATTGCAAAGATGCAGGAATTATGGAGGGATAACAGTCGCATTTAAAAATGTATTTTATATTTCAAAAGGATGAGTTATTCAAATAAAGCAAGTATTAAAAAAAAAGATACTCAAAACTAGATTCTCACCTTCAGAAGAGGAAGCCAAGAGATAAAGATGTGGGATAGCTATGTGCTTGATTGTCATTCAGTTTAAAATAGGGAGTTGGGGATAACTTGGATAAAATAGTAACAATTATACTGGTGGAGAGACTGTAAAATATTGTATCCTAGAATACATTTGTGAGTCTAACATAGAGCCCCAGAGACAGATTTAGATGTATACACATTTCTGTTATGCCAGTAGAAGCAGAAATACTATTTGAAGCTAAGTCATGACAGAAAATCTAATATGGGAGACAGAGGCGAGGTGTGTTATAGCCAATAAATGTTTTGTCTAGATAATCCCTGATCTGTCTGTTCAGGGATATTTTAGGGATTTAAGATGCTATTTAAAATATGATTCTGTTAATTAATGAAGATGCAGAGAAATTTTAGAAATTGATCTTGAATTGATTTGTTATAAGTTGATTCAGCTTAATATAAAAATAGATAAACAAAAGCAGATTAAAAAATAAGCTGAATCTTTAGAGGATATAAAAGCAAATAGAAAATTTCATAAGCTACCTAAATAAAATAGAAAAATGACCAAAACCAAAAAAAAAAGTAGAAATGAGAAGAGATTTTAAAAATGTATTTGACACCAACATTCAAAGTCACTGTTGTATATTCGTTATATATTAATACAAAGTCACTACTTCAATGAATCTTCTGAAGTACACTCCAGTAGCCTAAGCAGTGTATGTCAATGCAACAAGGAAACTTAAAGATCAGCAGGATGGCAGAAAGCTTATAGTGAGACTGAAGCTATATCTGTATGTTAAACAGCTAGATTATCTCATGGCATCTAAATTTCTTGTGGAACAGTCTGGTTAGTCATCCATTTTTTCCGAAGCTCTTATGTTCTTTGAGAGCATAAATTCTGCTTTTTTCCTCATTCAATTTCTAGTTTGTGTTCATGCTGGCTGAAGAAAATTCTTTCTTTGCTAGAGCTAGCTAGTGGAAGTAAATATATAAGAAAAAAAAATCCAAACTGGAGGGAGCCATAGGAAGAGCAAAAACCACATAGAAGTTGTTGAATACAGGATGAAAAGTATTTGTATATGTGGGATAATTAAGTCTAAAAGTGGTAACAAATGCTAGGAAGTATGCAAGCATATGAAAAGGGAGAGAATTGTCAGCGAACAAGGAGATAAACCTCAGAGGAATGGGATCAGATTTGTAAAATGCATACTTAACCAAAAAAGTGAAATTAAGTATTCTCTGAATTTGAATATCCTCAAAAGGAGATGGAGTAAAACCCTTATTTCTCAATGTTATTAGAAATGTAGACAGACAAAACACTGGAAAAGCGTCAGGGACAGTCATGAATTTGCGAGAGGATATGCTAGTTGACCCTTTAGGCCCTTTCCATTTGTAGAATCTGTTTCTTAGCGATAAATCAGGAGTGAATAAAGTAGCTAATTGTTGCTCTTGTTTGTTGCTTAAGATCTTAATGAACTGCATTTCTCAATGCCATGACATCAGGGCCAACTTCTCCCTGAGGCCTTAGAGTTCATCCTGCAAAAGGATGGGAAACTAAGCTATTATTAATACTACAAATACCTCTTCCTTTTTTTCAGACTAGTTGTGTTACTGCCTGGAACACCTCACAAGCTTTTTATGCATTTTTAATACAAGCATTATGCCAAGACTGGAAAATCTGTAAGGTTTAGGAAACTACCAAGAAGCCCCCTCAAAAATCTCTCCCCGTTTTGTTCACTTTCCAAAGAGCAACCACTATCTTGCACAACAAAATGACTTCAGCTCTACAACTGTGAAATTCACATTCGGCTGTCTGACAACTTCTCATATTTATCTAGCAGTCCTGCAGGAAAGTAAATAATGTGCTCAAGAGAAGATGTATAGAGGTTGTGTGTGAGCACAAAACCCTAAAGCATGTTCTCTGTCAAAGTGTTCTGCATATTTGTTTGTAGTTTCTTCTGGCTGCATATGCACTAAATAAATAGGAGTCGTGTAGATTCCCACGTGATGTGCACACTGTAAATCATTTTCCCACCCTAAAGATTTTTTGAGTCAATATTTGGTGTGTGGAATACAAGGTATCCATCGAAGAAGCAACGTAGGGAAACTGTGAAGAATAGCAAGTGTTCATTATTCATGTATTGCTTATCATGCATTTGAAATTCATCTGAGCTGCTTTAAGTACATTTAATCTCTGATCTCACTAATCTTATTAATTACTGTGGCACAGGTTGTGAAATAATTTAAAAACAGCGTGTGGAATGAATTAATCTGACATCCTTCTGCGTTGTAACACTGTCACAATTTTTGCTTTCAGCTACCCTATTGGCTAATAATATGGATTTCTGTAGCTCTTTATTAACAGGATCAAATGAAAACAGTTCTTTTAAAATTCATTCTTTTCTAAGGAAAATGAAATTGCAATTTCTTTTCTTATTGTTTACCGAGAAGGTCTATGAGGTACTTTATTCTTAAGTGCTTGTGAAGTAAGTTGGTTTTAACTAGTAATTTGAGACACTTCACACAATTGTTCTTTTGTAGCCTTAATGTAGTTTTAAAGGAAACATCCAAACCACTTTTAGGAATTCTGCATTAAAATGTGAAAACCAAATACCTGACAGCTGCAAAAGAATGTATATCTCATTAGGAAGCTGTAATTCCGTGGGTTAGTGTCCTTTTGTTTTTTGGGGGCATGTATGCCCTCTCTGGCATTTTCACTCTCTGTTCCTCCTTTTCCCCTTCCCCTCCCTCCTTTTCTCTGTCTCTGTCTATGTGCAGTGTCCTCTGAAATGAAATGGTTTCACAGTGAGCTAATGAAAATAGGGCTGTGGCAGTAGTTTGATCAATCTAAAAAGAAAACAAAAAAAGAAAAGGAAAAACAAAAAAGGTTGTAATTGCTACATCTTGAATTGTGTCAAAAGGTAAAAAGCCTTTGGAAAATACAGTGTATGATAGCGTATTGTTCAATGGATGATTAAAGATCTACTTAGACAATTTTGTTACTTACATTTGGGCTGATTTGGTTCATTTTTTGAAGAAACCTGTTCACCTACAGTGGATGAAACAGAATTAATATGGTGTGTGCTATGTTAGAGTGGCAATACACAAGGGAGAACCTGGATAACAGAATTTATTTTATTGTGTCTCCCTTTATCAACATCCACCTCCTCTTGAGATAATCAGTACAAGCTGGAGGAGGAATGAGCATTCACAAAGTGACCTTTGAGGAAGCAAGTCACCCAGAAATGACCATAACTTGGCCAGTCAGCTTTCACGTTTTTTCCTTTCTACCTCCCCCTCCCTGCTCCAGTTTTTGGTAGCACTGACTTACCCAGAACCTCTTGTTCAGGCACTAATCTTTCCTAATGCCTCTCAAACTTGTTATATTACTTTTTTGAATAGCAGTGTTAGAAGTTAGAAAGGTAGCTCTGACAAAATGTCATTAAGATGTCTTAACGTGAATTAACGCATTTAATAGAGGTACTCGTGGCTGACTCATTGACCCAGTACTATGCTCTCATGGAATTAATGGATGCCAGGGGATCAACCCTTTGGGAGGAAAAGAAAGAAAGAAAAAGAAATGGCAGCTTTGAAACCTTGAAGTGAATTATATTAGAAAAGTGAAAACGTCTGGGTTGGATTTGATTTCACTGGGAGGCCATAAAATGGTATACCCTTAGCAAAACATATTAAACAGAAATGTCAGATTTGATGCAAGTGGTGTACAGTTATGGTAGTGTTAATAGTGGTCCTCTATCACCCCAAGACATATTTTTAAAAGTTTAATTTCTCAGCAGCTTGGATTTGTCACAGGCTTGTAAATTAGAAAATGCATTTGGGGATGTTTTCTTATATAAAGACACAAGGCATGTAATACTGTTAACTATACCTTGGGGTTTTAGTATAGCTATTAAAATAAACTAGAGATCACATTTACAGACAAGCAGTGTCTGTTACAATATTCATTTTACCTGTTTTTCACACCATTCAGTAGCTTTACTGCATTGTTCTTCATCTGAGAAGAGCCAAGCGTCGCAGGCAGTTTGAAAGGTAGCTGCCTATTAAATGATAGAAAGATAACCTGTCTTATTAGAAGTGTGAATGCGAGGGCAGCAGAGGAGGGTACCAGCTTGTGAAATGTCAAGGACAACTAGACAGAAATTACTGCAAATAGATTTAGATCACTAGAATACCTGTTTTTCTTATCTCTTTGAACTCCAGGTATTTATTGTGGTAAGAAATTACCCGTGACAGGATATGTAGTTGGAAAGGTTTATTTAGAACCTTTGATATGTTTTGGCAATGGCAAAGAAACCAATAAATCTTTCTGCATTGCATCAGTTAATACAAAATTATGCATCAACTGAATGATGTATAAAAACAATATGCACTTCAGTTGCTCATCTGGTCTGCTAATATTTCTAAAGCATCAGGCTTTGAAATGTATTGATCTTCAGTTACTTTTTTTCTTTGCATCCCTTTATGCCTACAAACTGAGGTAACTCCCAGGGAAGCTTTTCCGTGTTGTTATTTTTGATGTATTCCTTCATGTCTTGATTTGCGCTGACAGACTCAGTATTTGTACAGTAGGAAGAAAACATTTTGAGATTTGTCTCTTATGAATATTTGTAGCTTGAAACATAAAGTTATCAATATCATGGTAGTGACTTGGTTTTTCATTGACCTTTTACCCAGTAGTGCCACTGAAAGTGCAGTAGTTTTAAGGATCCAGTTACCAACTCTTTTGCCTGTTAAGTGAAAAGCAGATTGGAAGACAGAAGGTACTCAGTGTCCCATCCCCTAGTGTCAATGCCATCCCTGACCATACCTTTTTCTCCTGTTAATTTTTGATTCTCCTTGTCCCTCTCTCTTCAGGGTGAGTTTAACATTGACCCTTCTAAAACGTGAAGCTGATGATGGCTTGATGAAGCTGTGTTGTATGGCAAATTACACTGTCCATAAAAATGAATGAAAAAGAGCAAATATGAGAAAATTATGTGTTCTTAACCTCTAAGGACCACAGAGGTTGATCAAAACATTTATTTTGGCCTCTGTGTTTTGAGCATGTGACAAAATATAAGAAGGCCAAAGTGTATACAGTAGTAAAGTAAGTTATGCACTGTTCAGGAATAATTTTACTAACTAATTTGAGGAGTTTAAAATACTATTTTATACATCTGTAACTAAGACTTAAGCAAGGTGGCAATAGAGAAGATAAAATCATTGCACTTCATTTGGGTTTTTAGGAGCTGATAGGCTGTGGGTAGGATAATGCTTTCCGAATGTAATTAAGCAAAGAAAGAACAGTAATTTGTTGTCTGCATGTGGGATAGGTAGCTAGGGCAAGGAAAATCTGCTTAGATTGTGTAATGAAAAATTCAGGCCCAGTGTTAGGTAAAACTTCCCCAGAAGAATACCGAAACTAGTTGATGGAAAAGTTGTAGAGTTGCTGTCACAGAAACTTGAGGACAGCAGGAAGACAGGTATCTACAGGAAAAGTTAGTGCACCTGAAACACTTCTGGAATGAAAGAATGGGCAAGATCACCTTCAGTGAAACAGTTCCATTCTCTGTCCTTATAGCAAAAGCACCAAAACAACTGTCTCTCTGTAGCCATAACCTTTATTTGAATATGAGCTGGCACAAATCCACTTACAAAACACGCCCTGTCTCTGGCTAAGAAAAATACAAATAGGTTTTAAAACTAACTCTAGCCCTTGCTAGTGTTACCCTTCTCCTCATTTATGTGTTCATTCTTGCAGCGTTCAGTGGCTTCTCAATGAAAGCAATTCTTTCTGAGCCCCAGTTGTCATCTTGCCATCTCCACTGAGATTCACTCCTGTCTGTGGCTTCCTTTTCCCAGCAATATCTCAGGCTCAGTCTTTGCCGTCTGCTCTGTCCTTGCTAATTGTAACTCTCTCTGCTTCTCTCAGCTTGTTACGTCTCCTAGTGAAGTATGCTCAGTGGTCCTGGGTAAGGGAGTATTCATCTTTACATCCTTGCCGGGTACCTGCCCATGGCATGGTAGAAGAGACAACTTCATTTTTTCACAACTGAATAAGCAGTGGACACAAACCCAAAGCTTTCTACTGCAGTTCTCCAGACTAGTGACATTTTCTGTGCATCTAAGTAGCTACATATGCATTTTGAAGGTTTTCCCAAATCTTAGAAAATTCACGCTCATGGAGTGACAAAAGTTTTCATAGCGAGTTGTGATGGTTTGGGTGTCCCCCGCCCCCCCACAACTTTAGAAATCACCCAGACTAGACTCAGCCAACTCTGGAAATTTGCATGAAGCTTATATTTACAGCTGGCACAATTTACAAGCAGATATTTACAGTGTATACAGATATATACAGAAATAAACAAGGTAAAAGTAATACAGAAACACAACTCCCCTCCCAGAAACCTGAGTCCCCAGGAGGGGCTCTCAACCACCCCCTCACCTTCCCCCTACCCCTCTCAACCTTACCCCAATCCCAAGGAAGAATGGAGGGTCAGCCAAGAGGATTAAGGAGCAAAGGTGAATCAGCAAAGCAGATGCAGGGTGAGGTTAGAAAGCAAGATGGAGTTCAGCCAGCAGCCACGAGCTTCACAGCAGGCAAAGCAGAAGAGAACAGCCCAGCACGAAGTGCAGAGCAAAGTGACTTTATCTAATGTTTTGCCTTTTTTCTTTACACATCTCAGCAAGGCTGTGAGGGAAGTAGACAACACCATTGTTTTCATTTTCCAGCCTATTATCTAGTTCTTCTCACCAAAACATCCCAGCTAGGCTCAAACTAGCACACGAGTCTACCTTTTTAGTATGCATTCATTCTCTAGAAATGAGAAGGAAATGGATTTATCTGAGCTGCATGTAAGTGTTGTGGTTTCTTAATCTAATCAATGGTGAAGATAGCAAAATTGTAAAATGAATACCAAATGCTGCTAAAGAAAAATAAACGGTTGATGCATAACTGGGAAATATGCAAGTGTCTGGGAAAGGCGGCGTGCAGCTTTGTTCATATCTCAAGAAGAGGTTCAATTCATGCTAAGTAGTATTCAAATAAGTAAAGAAATTTGAAGCTGCACTCAAATTAGCATTAAAGCTAATGCTGAGACTGTAACACAGTGTGTTTAGTTAGTCAGTTAAATATTATGTACAGTTTTGTTACTTTGACTAAAAACTAAATAAATACCAAATGTGTGACTGAAATGATTAGGGTTCTAGAGACAGTGCTATTCGAAGAGGATTTAGAAGTCTGGCACTGGTTAGTTTCCAGAGCACAAGAATAAGACAGGTCAAACTAAATGTATACAACACAGTAAATCATACGAGGAAACTTAATCAACTGCTTTCTATTCATTCTGTATCTGTTTACATTTTCTGCTGTACCAGACAAGGGAACATTAAATTATACTGAAAGCAAACAGTTACAAAGATAAAGTTACTAAATGGAAATACTTTTCAGTGACTTAAATCCCGTTGATTTCTCTGAAGCTGTAAGATTAGTAGTATTCTCTGTTTCTCTGTCTCTGGGTAGCACACCTCTTTCAGATATGTTGGATGTAAATGTTCACAACTTGATCGTAAGACATTTAAAACTAGAAAAGGAAATTTTACAGTTAATGTATATTTGATGGAATCAAAACCTTGTTTGCTATTTGATTTTGCAGATTAGTACACCACCATGTTGCATAAAAATGGCGATACTTAAAAACAGCAATATGTGTTTCAAGACTTCCATATTAAAAAAAAAAACAACCAAAAAACAAAAATTCTGCTTAATTTTTTCTTTACTTTCATTGGAATTGTTTAATTTGATTGTTGACTTTTAATTTGATCTAAACTGAGTGCTATTTCAGCATTCTGATATTAATTTTTCCCAATTTTAAGATATTATCAGTGATATGTATCACAGTATCACCAAGGTTGGAAGAGACCTCACAGATCATCAAGTCCAACCCGTTACCACAGAGCTCAAGGCTAGACCATGGCACCAAGTGCCACGTCCAATCCTGCCTTGAACAGCTCCAGGGATGGCGAATCCACCACCTCCCTGGGCAGCCCATTCCAGTAGCC